>PVJX010004574.1:0-93441 GCA_004027295.1 Dolichotis patagonum
CTTTATACTATTGTGTTATGTTTGATATTATTGTAATTGAAACTATGCTCAACTATAGCAGAGTAAGAGATATGGCGTTAGATACTGTTGATGTCCAGTTGACTTAATGTAAAGTACTGTGTTGCCTATGTTGTCCTCTTCTGATCTGCTCTGTACTGCCCCCTTTTGTTTTATTCTCTTTTAAATAAAAAAAAAAAGAGGATCACAGATTCGTTTTCTTATTTTTTTTATTTTAAAGAATAAAACAGAAGAAAGAAGGTGAGAACAAAACAATTCAGTCAACACAGGATTTCAAAACAAGACAACAGGAAATCAACAGTGGTTACCATAATGTCTCGTTTTCTTTGAAATAGCTATCCATAGCATTCACATATGTTGAAATTAAATAATACAAAACAGACTAAAACCAATCAAAACAATGAGTAAGAGCATTACTGGACTTCACAAGATGATAGGAAATCAGCAATGGCTACCAGAATGTCTCATTGTCTTCAAAGTAGCTGTTCATACCCTCACGTATAATAAAATCAATTGTAAACTCTTTAGGACAAGTTCTAGGCGTGTACATCTATCCTTTCTGTATAAGGGGGAGAAACAAGAAACAAAGACAGAATCCAAAACAATGACAATATGGATCATAGATTTTAATGTGGAAACCTGTAACTACAAAATACCTAGAAGAAAGCATAAGAGAGTATGTGTGATCTCGGGTGAGCCAGAGATTAGTTACAAACAACATGAAAAAGCACAGTCCAGAAAAGAACAGATTGTTAAACTGGACTGTATCAAAATTTTTAAGCTTTGCTTTTCAAAACACACTATAAAGAGAGTTTTAAAAAAAAAAGACTAGGGAAAGAATTTTGGGGAACTTAAACTATAACTGTATTCTCTGAAATTTTTAAAGCACATAGGTACCAACGTATTATTAACTGTTTTTTAAAATGTGTAGATTGGGCTGGGGATTTAGCTCAGTGGCTTAAGTGCTTGCCTGGTAAGCGCAAGGTCGTGAGTTCAATCCCCAGTACAAAAATAAATAAATAAATAAATAAAATGTGTAGATTACAACCAAGTTCTGATGTCTGATGAGCCTGAATCTTCTGTAAACCTCTAGGAGTAGTAATCTTTTTGTAAACATTTTGTAATATTTTGCAGGTGCTTTGTTTGCACAGTCTAAAATATCTGTACATGAATTGAAACTTTTTCTTCCTGAGAATTTCTAAAGGGCTTTAGTTTGGAAAAGACTATGTCAGAATGGATGTCTTACATTCCCTCCTCACTTTGTCTCAAAATATGACTTGGTTAAACATTATTTTTCTAGACTCTGACTTTTTTCCCCCTTGGCCTCCACCCATTCAGAAGGCAGTCTCCGTACCGGACGCTTGGCTTCCTGCTGTCTGTATTTACAAGTCCCAGAGATGGAGCTGTTACAGCCGCATCGCTGTTTTTTCCAGTTTAAATTTCTGCACTGAGCCCTGACAGACTGACTGAAGGCGCACACACGAATCTTGATTTCATTAGGAGCTCCGGAAAGACGCCCGGCTGCCTCCCAGAGGGCGGAGGGGAGCTCAGGCCTGCTCGGCCTCCTCCGCAGGAATTCTGCAGCGGGCCTTTCTGAGGGGCCCAGAAACTGAGTCACGAGAAGCCCTGCACGTAAACTAAACCTTCAGGCTGATGAGAAACGGGCCTTCTGAGAAGACAGCGTGAGTGAAGTCAGGACCTGCTAGATCTCCAGCTCCGGCTCCCTTAGTCCCTGGGCTCGGGGCGCTCCTCGCCCTGGAACTGGAACAAGCCGCTGGGTCACGCGGGGCCGCGCCTCCCTTGGGGGGACCCTGGGCGCAGCCTGCGTAAGGCCGGGAATGCTGGACAAGGAACAGTGTCTGAGTATTTCTGGGCTTTTGTCCTGAGAAACCAAAAATATTTTTTTATTTCGAGACTGAAAGGAGAAGTTTACAATGGAAACGAAGTTGAAGGGGAATTGGTCGTTTTGGTGACAAATTTCAGAGAACCCCGTTTTCTACTTTTTTTAATCCACAAATAGCTGAGCAAGAAAGGTCCCATTTCTTTACAGTCTTTATCAACCTAGTATTGACTCGCACCCCGGTCACCTCAGACTGGTGAAATGCGTTGCTCAGTCTTCTGGGCTTCCAGGAATGGTGGCCTTAGACACTGGGCCAGGTTCCCGGCTCCCTGTACCCAGATCTGCTGCTGTCTCCCCGGGCTTGGGGCCGAGGCCTGCAGGAAGGTGAACTGGAGTCTAGAGTCGCTCCTGGAAGCCGGCCTTCCCACAGCTGGGTCTGACCCTTGTGACCATAGATGTCCCCGTAAACACGTTCCAGAAGATCGGGGTCCTTTTTTTTTTTTTTTTTTTTTTTTTGGTCATACCCTAGGATCTTTCCACGGAGTTACCTCCCAGCCCTTATTTTTTAGTTTGAGACAGGAGCTTGCTAAGTTGCCCAGCCTGGGCTCAAAATTGTGTCCTTCCTGCCTCAGATTCCCAGAATGCTAGAATTACAGTTGTGAAGAACTCTGTCTTCTGTCTGTGAGCCCCTCTTGGCCCTGCAAAGGGCGCGGTTGCCTTGCTCTCAGTAACACAGGCTGGCCTTCATGCAAGCCCGCTGGTTCTTGGCCAGTTGGCTCTCAGCTCCTTCGCCTGGTCCTGACAGCCTTGTCCAGTCTCTGGGTCTGTTTCCTGTGTCCTGGCCAAAGGACATGTTCTCAACACCACCTTTCTCCTCCTCACAGGGCTGACGGCCCCTGGCTTCACCTCACAGGCACCAAATTGGACCCAGCTCATTCCCACTAATAAAGGCCGTTGTCCCGGGGGCATCTTGCGCTGGCCGAAGACGAGATAAATTTTATGTTTACTTTACCAACATTCAAAAATGACAGAGAAAGTGCCACCTTTCCGTGGTTGTCTTCTAATTAAATGTGATATACGCAGAATGCAAAGCCTGACGTCCTGTAATAACTCAGTAAACTTCCCGTTGCCTGTAGATCTTCAGTTACAGCTCTCCAGTCGCCTGCTGGACACTCTGCAGTGTGCCATCCATTCCTCCCCTGGGGGCAGGCAAGCTGGCAAGAGGCGCTTCCTCTCTCAGTGCAGCGCACAATGGCTGGGCCCGGCCGGCGCAGAGCGAGGCACGAAGCGGGAAGCAGCGTGGCGTGCAGAGGGCTAGCAGAGGCCTGGGGAGGCTGCCAGTCTGATGATTTCTGACACATGGAGTAATTCAGAAGGGTTGTATTGCGGATGACCTTTTTATTTTTTATATTTTTCTAATAACTTCTTTTGATTTGATGAAAGTACTTATCCACTGGCCCTTTGCCACAGCGCGTCTGGGAAGTGCTGAGCTAACGCTGCAGCTCTCGGGACCCGTTTCTAGATTCGGAGACTTGGCCGCCCAAAGCCTTTCTTTCTTCAGCGCCCTCGAGGGTCTGCTAGGTAGCCACTCCCCGGGTTAACCCTCAGTTGCCTCCCAGGGGTGGTCGGCTGCTGCTTTTCAGGCCTGCTGCCCTGTGTGCTGGGACCAGACTGACCCAAGGACCTGGGGAGGCAGGGAACTACAGCAGGGAAGGTGGCAGTGTCTGCGAGGGCACCTGTGCTGGCCACCACGTGGACACGTGTCCGGGCTTGCTGCACTCCAGGCTCCTGGAAAGGGGTGGTCTTTGCTATGATCAGGCGTCTGAGGCATACAGCAAGATGACCATCTTTGGCCCCAGCCATCTCCCCTTTGCAGTCCCACCTCCTCTGGAGCTGCTGAACATCTCTTCTGCTGACCATCAAGCATGCACTGCCTTTCCCTGGTGCCCAGAAAACCGCCAGTACCACTAAGCCAAGCTGTTCCTATCCAGCCTGCTCGGCACCTTGGATCCCAGGGATTCCTGACCTGGAACGTGCCTCATCCCAACCCACTCCTTCACAAGCAGCTCCAGCAGCTCCTCAGCTCCAGAGCCAGGTCCCCCAGGACCCATGTGCCCACACCAGGAGCAAGCCAGGAGCCACGCGTGAAGAGCAGCTTCCATCTCAGAGTCCCATCTCTTTGTTCCCAGGATACTTCCGACAAGGTGGCTCTGGCATTCTTTCTGCAGCTCACTGATATCAGTGTCAGAGGTCTGGGTGGCTTTGCTAAGATCTTAAGGATGTTCCTGCTTGATCACAGTCAGCTGAAGCTGTTCCAAGATCCTCCTGGAAGTGAGATATGTGCAGTGGACATTAGGAAAGTTAAAGGAACAAGGCAGAGACCACAGATGTGCAGAACTACATTACCGCCTGGGATCTAGGATGACCTAATTCAGCAGATGGTAGGTGAAAAAACAGGAGGAAGCAGCCGACAGCCCCTGGCACAGGATGGCACTGTGGGCAAGGTGGTGGCTGGAGACTGGAGCCCGGGGCACCCCTGCGCCCCTGACTGCTAACAGGGAAGTGACTGCATAGGCGAGGCTACATTCAGTCATGTTTATCTTTAAGTTACAAGGGACCACAAACCTCTTCAGAGAGCCCGCGAGTAACCGATTTTGGCTTTGCAGGCTTTGGATGGTCTCTGCTGCCTATTTTTTAACTTGGACTTTTTTTTCCACAACCTCTTAAAAACTTACCAAGTGTCCTTGGCTCTTGAGCCATACAGCAGGGAGTGGTGAGCTAGATTTGGTTGCTGGCTCACGGGGGTGTCTGAGGCACTCCCCGGCTTGTTTCACCCCGAGGAAAGCCATGCCTGGCCATGGCTCCATGGTGACCTGTCTCAGCGACTGTTCTGCAAGCTGGGTGTACAGCTCAAAGCCATGGAGGTGCTGGGCAAGGCACAGTTTTGCCTGTTGTACTAGGAACTGCTCCCACTCGAGTTGTGTTCTTCTGCTCCCAGAACTCTGCACAGTGCCTGGAGTTCTTCCGTCCTTCTGTCCAGCGCGTGAGAAAGCCAGATATCCAGCCTCTCTGCCTCATGGATGGGCAGATTTCTTCCTGGCCTGTACTCCTCAGACCCTGGCTGACAAAGGAACTGAGGGTGTTGGGCCAGACCCACATCCCTGTGACCACAAGATAGAGACACAGAGGATGTGCGTGTTGGATAGAATGTTCTTTTAGAACAGCCAAGGGATAAAATATGTACCCAGCCAACATGCACCAGGGTAGCGGTTCCTCTATAAGCAGCAGTGAGGTGCCTAGTTAGTAATGTGAGACCGTGGAGAACAAAGAGGACTCTGACTGCCTACTCTAAGAGCTCACGCAGTACGGGTTTGCTGTGGTTGTGGGAACTAGGTTAGCTTCAGATAGGTGACTCCTGGGGGGAGCCTACAAAATGAGGCAGATGTGATGGAGAGGACATTCCCGGAAGAGAGCGCCAGATCCCAAGACTCAAGAAAGGCAGTCTGGGAAAGGAGGTTTTTAAGAGCTGGCCAGGAAATAAGTGGGGCTGGAGAGTTGGGTGCTGTAATATCTGTTGGCTGTTGGTTACCATGACAAAATCCCTGAGAAAAACCAATTTATAAAGAAGAATGGTTAATTTTGGCTGTGGTTTCCAAGATTACAGTCCATTCTGCGTGGTCCTGTTGCTTTGGACCTGTGGTGAGGCGTCACATCATGGCAGAAGTATGTGACAGAGGAAATCCGTTTACCTCGGGGCCTCCTGGAAACAAAAAGAGGGACAAAGAGCTGAGCCCCACATCCTCTTCCAGGCCACGCCCCCAATGACCTAACTCCCTCGCATGGTCTCTGCCTCCCAAAAGTTCCACTGCCTCCCCAACAGCATCAGTCTAGTGGCCACGCCTTTAGCATATGGGCCACTGACAGACATTTAAGATCCAAACCATGTACACTGCCAAAAGGGTAGGTAGGGCAGAATCGAGGAGGTCGTACATGTCATGCAGAAGGCATTTTATCCTATAAGCAGCGGGAGCTAGCAAAAATATTAAACCTGGAAAAGATTAGAATGATGTTAGCTTTAGAAAGTGCAGCATTACATACATTACAGACCCTTGTGGAAACTTCTGTTCAATTACTTTAATGCTGTGTCTTTCCCCAGCTGGCTGTAGGAACCATGATTAGTGTTTCTCCCAAGATATTAGTAGAAGGCGGGAAGAAAACGCAGAATGACCAGGCTCCAGGAAGAGGGTGGCTAAGGGGCCAGTGGGGGCTGTGCAAGTGAGAACGGGGTGGCGGGACGAGAGGGAAATGCAGACTGCAAGACAGGAGTCAGTCAGGAGCTACCATTAAGGAACAGGGCAGGCCAGGACTTCAAAAGCACCAGATGCATGGATGGGTGATGTCATTTCTCAGCCTGGAATTTTCACTTATTTGTGTATTTCAAAATCATACCAAAGTAGCACATGCGTGAGGTTAAAAGAAAATAGTTTATAATGAAAAGCAACATTTTCTGCTTCATCTCGTCCCACCTCTAGTCCCATTTCCCTCAGACCCAAAAGCAACCAAGCCCACTGACCATGGACTAACTCTTCTAAAACCTAAGCCAAAATATACCTTTGTTCTCATTAAATTCATTCTCAGATATTTTGTCAGAATAATAGATTGGCATCCTCTCAAGCCATTTCCTCATTCTAGAGGGATCGGAAAAATTCTGAGTGAAGAAGGAAAGAAATTGCTTCTCGTGCTCTTCTGACAAGGCCAGCAGGTGAGGAGAAGACTGCACCCAAGAGATGGGTGGTAACTCACAGGTCTTAAGAGGAGTGAGCCACATCACACGCAGGGTCCAGAAAGGGACGCGTGCAGGTGGCTCGGGGGGTGGGAGCAGGAGGGACTGAGCGGCACACTGGACTACGGTTCCCGCAGAAGGAACAGGCGGGGCAAGGGAAGCAGGCTCAGAGGTCGGGTGGAAGCAGGCAGTGGCCAGGAAGTGAGGCTGTGGGCCACGGTCCTAGGCTGGTTGGTCTACATTTGAAAGGAGTATTCACAACCCAGATGAGATGCCCACACCTATGATTCCAGCTACTCAGAAGGCTGAGGCAGGAAGAGAGCCAATCCATGGCCAACCCGGGCAATGCAGTGAAACTGTGTCAAAGAAATTTTTTTTAAAAAGGGAAAGAAGCGTCTCAGCTGAGTCTCTTACTGTCCTTGGGAAACGGCCAGCCCTGGGAGTAGGTGTCCCTGTTCCCTGGTCAACAAGACCCAGATATCAGAGCTTTGTAATACCGACAGTAAAAGACACAGGAAACAGGACCTGGGCTTTGATGCCAGTTCCAGTGCTGTATTCTGGAGAGTCCAGCCCTGGCCTCTTCCATCCTCCAAGGAGACTGAGTGCCTCTTTCTCCGTGCTGCCCTGGACAGTCCAGCTGTCATGGACTGCGCATGTCTTCCCCACTGGAGACAGCAGAGGTGGGAACCACACTTCAGAGTGAACCAACACCCCAAACAGCGCTGATAGCAGACCCGGGCCAGCGCACGTGTGCAGATGGCACTTCACAGCCACGCCCAGTCACTTCTCTGTGAAAGTCTCCGTCCTCCCCAGGGTGGGACTGAGGGCTCGCCTCCTGCTGGACAGTGTTCCCAGGACCAGAAGGGAACTGTCTCAGTTCTCCCCCAAGACAGTGGACACCGGCCATGGGAATTTTCCACAACTTATGCTCAGTGTTGTAAGTCATTTGAGGCAAAAGAGAACAGATAGGCTGAAAAGGAGCAGAGCGGCTGGAGACGCGCTGGAGGCTTACAGTGGGGGAGGGCAGTACTGAAATGCATCCCAGCCGGGAGCGAACCTGACTCACTCAAACGAAAAGCATCCCAAAACCGTGAATCTGCTATTACACTTTTCACTCTAGCTTTGCTTTCCTGCCCAACCTGTCAGATTACTCAGGAACAGAATATAGTTGGAACCAGCTCTTCATTCCAGAGCACAGCAGACAATATTGGGGAGCGGGCCGGAACCTTCACAATGAGCTGTAACCCCAGCCCTTTTTTTATTTTTTATTCAGAGCCAGGTTTTTCCAACTTCTGCTACCACACCCATTCTTACGTATTTACTTATTTATTTTTACACAAAGTCTTGCTTTGCAGTTTAGGCTGGCTTCGAACTCACAGTGATCCTTCCTGCCTCAGCCTCCTGAGTGCTGTGATTATAGGCATGCACAACACTCCAGCTTCTGCATTCTTAATGCTGGAGCCCAGGGATGAACATTCGTGTGAGTGTGCACACATGCCCTGGGTGTGTGTGCATGGATTTGTGCGTATTGTGTGTGTGTGCACGTACTGTATGCAACCTCTCAGCCTACTTTAGGCTTTAAGGGACCTAGATCGAAGGAACTCAGAGAGTTACAGTGCAGTGACCTCGTATTCGGATTTATGCACATCTGTCTGTGTTCAGTCACCTGAGAGAGGAGAAGGCAGGGTAAGATGAGATTCCGCCACTGCCTCCGCTTGGCTGCTGCCTTGCCTGTGAGAAGGAAGAGTTAGGAGAGCCAAGTATGGTGCTGGTGCCTGTGTGTGCAGTGTGAATTTCTCAAATAATAACCACAGGAGCCCTTCGCTGTTTTCTGTGCAAAGCTGTGACATTGGGCATTATTCACATACACACATCGACAGTGTGCCTTGTGCAAAGCCCTGTGTTAGACTGGGCATGGTGGCACACGCCTTTAATCTCAGCACTTGGGAGGCTGAAGCAGGAGGATCGTTGTGAGTTTGAGACCAGCCTGGGCTACACCGTGAGCTCAGACTGTGACCTCGGTAATATTCCCCTTTGGCACTAGTGGATCTCAGTGTCTGGTGTAGCACCTCCTAAGCTTTCAACTCCTCACTGCTGAGACAGTATGAGATGGCCTTTAGCCTGTTTGATTTTCCCTCTCAACCCTGCAGGGGTTCATGGGGTCTCCATGTTCCGTTCATTATGTGGCACCTGCCTGGCTGACAGTCCTGATACCAGCTGCTTCATTAATTACCAAGTTATTATTGCTTAGGTCTAAAGTACCCCCCGAAGTCTCACATGTCCATGGGCAGGGCTTCCAGAAGGCGATAGGATGCAGAGGGCACTGTGCTCATCGCCGGATTCACCCGTGAGATGTGAGATGCGTTCACAGCAGAAGGTGCTGTCAGGAGGGGGCGCCTGGCGGGGGAGCGGCCAGGGATGAGGGGGGGTCTGTGCCTGTCCGGCTCCTCCCTCTTTCCGTCCGCCTGCCAGGGTTTCAGCAGCTGTCCTCTGCCAGGTCTTCCCACCGTGCCATTTCTGCCTTGGAGCCAGCCGACCATGGACTGAACTTTCTAAAACCATGCGCAAAAAGCAAGCCTCTTCTCACTTTATGGGTGCTGGGTATTTTGCCTGAGGCACAGGAAAGCTGACTAATGCACAAGTAGGAGCTAAACTGGTGATTTCTCTGAAGGAAGTAAAAATCATGAATTCTAATTTCATCATTGTTTGCCTGCTTGCTTGATTGAGGCAGGGTTCCTTTGGCCTTGAACTCAGTTTGTAGTCCAGGCTGCTCAGGAACTTGCGGGGATCCTGCTGCCTCAGCCTCCTGAGTGCTGAGGTCACAGGTGTGCACCACCACACTCGGCATAGATTGAAACTCTGAAGCCAACTTGGAAGAAGGGCTCGTGCTTCCAAATCCAGGCTCTGTCCCCACAGGCCAGGATCTCTGTGGCTCTCTCCCCTCGGCTGGTGGCCGAGGCCTCCCCGCGTTTCATCAGCCTCTGCTCGCTTACCCCAGCTCCCACTTCTGTTGAGTCCATGCTCGGGCGGACAAGCTCAAAGCAGGCATCACGCGATCTCCACCACCGGGGCTGGCAAGCGTTTCCCAGAATCGCCAGGGCGGCCGAACCACAGCGTCGCCTGTGTCCTGCACAGGCCCGGTGTCCTGTGCACCTGACTTCACGCTGCTGCATGCCAGCACTCACCTGTGGAGGCAGGTTCAAGCCCGGGCTAGGGAACTTCGAGAAACCTTGTCACAAAATAAAAACAAAAGGGGCTGGAGACACAGCTCAGCATAAAAGTGCAGGACCACAAAAACAAAACAACCTTGAGGATGTCACCCTCCTGGCAGGTGAGTGGGCAAAGCGATGAGGCACCCATCTGTGGACTCTGCGAGCGGACCGCGAGGGTCACCAGGCCGGGACTGCTGAGGCCCGCACAGAGAAAGCTGAGGGTGCTGACGACACGCGACACCCACGGGGGGTCCAGAGGCAGGTCCTGCGGCCTGTGTGTTCTGAGCGGGCCCAGTCCGCAAGGTTTGCTCGGCAGTGCTCGGACCAGGGGAGACTCTACACACCGCTATCGCTGAGAGCCAAGCTCTCAAGTGTGTCCCGAAATGGGTCGAAATGTTGAAATACACACTTAATAAATGGGCGGGTTCTGACTGCTTTCAAGCTTTCCGAATATGGACAGTTAATGCCGCATGGTTTACCCCCTTGTAAGACGAATAAAGGTCTCCCCCAGGGCCTGCTGTCCCTTTTCCCCTTACAGCACAGATTTTAAGGATTAACTTCCGGATGTATTTTACCAAGAGAACAACATTGTCTAAGTCATGTGCACACGTCTGCACAGCACTGAAAGCTGGATGGTCATTTAGAAGTAAATCTTAGTGCCAAGCTTCCAGGTTTTGAAAGCAAGGACATCAGTGGGGCAGCCAGGCCAGAGGCCCTTGGGGACAAATATCCGGACCACACAAGCCACCAATGGGTCGCACAGGTTGGGTTTTCTGGAAGCAGAGCTGAGACAGTGTGGGGTGCAACATATCTAAATTAACTCATCAAAGGATAAGGGAGAGGTCAGTTGAGGTAGAAGGGAGGCTGAACCACCATGCCCGTGCTTGTGGGGACTCTGGAGCCAGCACATATGCCCCAGTACTCCAGGTGGGGCTGGAGCAGCCAGGCCCTGGGCGTGGGCTGCTCTGGGAGGGCAGAGCTCAGGGCAGTGCTACGGAGGGGACAGCCGGAGGCTGACGGCACTCACTGCAGTGTGAAGACAAGGCCTTGAGGAAGAGGAATGGGTACAGAACATTTCTGGGTCTAGCACAATTGACTTACGAATTTTCTAAAATTGAGCTATTTCTTCTTCTTCTTTCTGCTTCTTCTTCTTCTTCTTCTTCTTCTTCTTCTTCTTCTTCTTCTTCTCTCCTCTTCCTCTTCCTCTTCGCCTCCTCCTCTACTTCCTTCCCTTTTCCTCTCCTCCTCTTTTCCTCCTTTTCCCTCCTACTCTTGTATTCCTCCTTCCCTTCCTCCTCTTCCTCCTCCTTCTCCTCCTCTTGGTCAAGACAGAGTAATAGAGACTGGATTTAACCTCCCTTTTGAAACAACCATGATAAACACAAAACAGGAAATAACAGTTTTCAACACACTGGCCCTCAGACCATGAAAGACAGTACCTGAGATGGGAAATGGGAACATACAGTTGCTCCACTTGGCCACCTGAGAGTTTCCAGTCCTGGCCCAGAAAGAAAGAGCTCAAGCAAAGCATGGTGGAGGCCCTACCTCCAGAGAACACACAGGACTCAGTCCAGGGAGCAGCAGAGAAAAGCTAGATCCTTGCAAGTCTCTGTCAAGTTTCAGACGGTACTGATCAGTACGCTGGTGAGGAAGCTACCCAAGGCCGGCCCTTGTGGAAGGACTGGGGGAACAGTGCCTGGAGCTCAAGCAGAACTAGGGGTCCACTACCACGTGGGGAAAACTGACGAGAGTGTGAGGCACTGGGAAGAGTGCTCTGAGGGTCTTTAGCCCCTAGGCTGAGCACTGTCCAGACCCACATAACAAGTTAACCCTAACCCTAACCCAGATTTTATCAGGAAGGCAAAGGAGTAGGAAAATGTGCTACAATGAGGACAAGTACACAATCAGAATCAAAGCAAGCCAAGCATGGTGCCACATACATACAACCCAGCACTCTGAGAAGCTGGGGCAGGAGAATCAAAAGTGCAACCCCAACCTAGGCAATTTAGGGACTTTGCATGACCCTGTCCCAAAATACTACTACTACTAATCATAATAATAATAATAATAATAATAATAATAAAAGGATGGGATATGTAGCTCAGTATAAAGGCCTTGAGTTCAATTCCCAGTATATTAATAGAACCCTTAATAAGGGGCTGAAGATACAGTTCAGTGCAAAGGTCCTGAGTTCAATCCCAAGTTCAAAATTATTACAAACTGAGTCTAGTGCTTCTCAGGAGAAATCCCAGCAGTCAGAAATGCTGAGGGAGCAGTATTTCAAATTCAAAGTGAGCCTGGTGAGATCTTGACATATATGTGACATATGGCTGGAAATGCAGCTCAGTGCGAAGGCCTGGGTTCAGTCCCCAACGCCATCAAAAAATTCCTCTAACTTTATCCCACATTTTAAAATGTTACAGACATGGAAGATATAAAAACAGTCTGACCTGGTTTTGATGGCATGCATCTGTAATGTTAGCAGAGGCAGGAGGATCACAAGTTTAAGCTCAACCTGGGCAGTTTAACAGGAGTGTCTCAAACTAAAAAATTAAAAGGACTGGCAGTATGGGCTCAGTGATAGAACACCCCTAGGCTTAACCTCCAGTACCAAAAAAAGAGAATTAATTAATTAATTCAGGTTATCATTTCTAGAAGTAAAAACTACGATGTCAGGAAAAGTACACCAGATGGGATTAATAGCAACTTTAACATCATCAAGAAAAAGGCACATGAACTTGAAGATACAACAACAGAGATTGTACAGGATGAAAACAAAGAACAAGTCATTTTTTGTCCAGTTTAAAGAACATTGGTGAGTTATGGAATGATTCCAAGTATCTCTGATTCAGGTATGTGGAGTCCTTGAAGGGAAGGCTAACGTTGGAGACAGACAGAAAATTATTTAAAGAAACAACAGCCAGAAGTTTCCCAAACAGTGAACTGTAAAGTTATATCTGTAAGTATGGCAAAACCCCAGCACAAAAGCATGTGCCAAGGAACATCACAGCTGAATTACTGAGAGCTAATGCTGAAGAGAGCTTCTTATGAACAGCAGGGAACGGTGTGAAAAGGCACAGGGGTACAAAGGTGAGAACTGAATTCCACTTCCTGGAAGTAAGCCAACCAAGGAGACAACGGAACCAAATCTGAGAAGTCCGAATTAGCAAAAGATGTCAACCTAGAATTCTAATCCAGCGAAACTATCTTTAAAAGTGAAAGTAAAACAAATATATGTTCATATCTACAAAGGCTGAAAGAATTCATTGCTACCAGGACTGCACTACGAGGAAGCTCTTTCTACAAAATGAAATTTGGATCTACACAAAGCAATAAAAAGCACCAGTAAAGGAAGTTACAGGCATAGTTGGAGGACTCTTTTCATATTATTTAACTCTCCAATTGACTATTTAAAAGCAATGCTATATTGTGGGGTTTATAAAATATGTAAAATAATTTCTGATAATTATAGCATAAAGATTAGGAAGGGGAAATGTAAGTGACTTATGAGGTTTTTATACTGTATTTTAAGTGGTATTGTAACACTTGGAAGATTGTGGTAGGTGAATGATACATACTATAAGCCTTGACACAGCCACTAAAATAGCCAAAGCAAGAGTTGTAGCTAGTAATCCAGCATAGGAAATGTCTTAGTTACTTTCTTGTTGCTGGGACAAAATACCTAACACCCACAACTCTATAGCAGGACAGGCAGTCTATAGCAGGGTAGGCAGGAAGCAGTCAGCAAGCAGCATCAAGCCTCCCTTTCCCTTTTTTTTCATTCAGGCTACCGCCCTATTGGTTGGTGCCACCCATGCTCAGAGTGGGGCTTCTGTCTTTAGTAAATCCCTTCAGCACATCCAGAACTATGTTAAACCAATTACTGGACTAATCCAGTGTCACACACATTTAATCCCAGTATTACACATCCACGATCCAAGCACCTCTACAAAGCTCATCCTATGAGTGCATGAGGCTTGGGGGGGGGGGGAATCTAGATAGAAGTCATAACAGGAGATAAGGTTGAATCATAAAATTACTTGATTAATCTTAAAGAAGTTTAAAACAAGGAAGGAATAAAACAGATTGAATAAATAGAAACATGAAACAATATAACAGAACTCAAATCTAGTCAGATAAATAACTACATTGTTATATATTTGTCAGAAAATATAAACTTTCAGGACCCATCTACATACTACTTATCATAAGCACACTTTAAACATAAGCACAAAATAGGTTAAATGGAAAAAGACATACCATGCTTCGTGTTAACTAATGAAAAAGTGTTTAAGTGGCTCTTTACAATTTACCACCTAATTTGCATATTACCAAGTTTAAAAAGTCATTTCATTTTATAGTCTGTGTTTTTTTTTTTTTTTCTTGGTACCGGGGATCGAACTCATGACCTCGTGCTTGCCAGGCAGGCGCTTAAGCCACTGAGCTAAACCCCCTAGTCATTTCATTTTAATAAAGTGGCCGATCAGGAAGACATAACAAATAATAACTAGTTTTTCATTATTGTGTGAACAACTCTGTGTTGAAATTTCAGTTTAGATTGATTCTGTAAAGGGCACAAGCTATGGAATTCTCTCAAGAAAAAGTACATTTTGAAAAAAAAAAAACAAGAACAAGAAGAAGAAGAAGTTAAAAAATAGCCATTTACCTACCAAAGTTAAATTTGCAATTTAAAATTTTTCCCACAATGAAAATGGAGCTTCACTGCTGAATCCTACCAAACATTTAGAGAAGCAATAGCCATCTATATACACACATGTTCAGGATTGGAAGTTGTAGTGTTATTTCCCAATTCATTCTATCACATCAGCATTACCCTGAAAGCAAAACCAAAGGAAATTATAATCAATATCTATTATGAACATTGATGAAAAAAATTTTTAAATACTTTGGGTGTGCTGGGAATTGAACTGCAAATCAAATCCAGAAATATACAAGATTAATGTGTGATGACCTAGCGAGGTTCATCTGAGGAATACAGAGTTGACTTAAGAGTCAATAAAACAATCAGTCTAATTCAACATAATGATTATCTCAGTGAACACAAAAATGTTTTTAATTTTATTTAAAGAGAAAAAAAACAAAACAGAAAAAAGGGTAGCAACAATACAGAATTCCACAGGACAAAAGAAAAGAACGAAAAAACACTGAGAAATCACTACTTGATGAATTACATACTGTCATCTTGGAAATAGTTGTTCAAGTTACAAAATTAAAACATACAAAGTAGACATTCAAACAGTGAGACTGTTAACAGTTCTGCTCCACAATCTAACAAAAACAGTAATATGGTCCTCCATTTTACACACTTAAACATACATGCAGTTATATCCTTTAGAGCACTTTCTTTTCCTCTTTTTTACAGTAGCAATTACACATTTTGGATTTTATTACTCGAACATTTCTTATTACTTTTTACACTGGAGAGACAATGTGATATTTATAAATATGATTCCTATTTATTTTGCTAATGAGGATAGTCTCATATCTCTTTGTGACAGTGGGCTGTTAAGGTTCCCTATAATAATTGTGTTCTTGTGTCTTTGGTTTTTCATGTCCTTTAGTATCTGTCTTATATAGTTGGGTGCTCCTGTGTTTGGTGCATATATATTTATAATTGTTAGTTCTTCCTCTTGGATTTTTCCACTTACGAGTATGTAGTGATTGTCTTTGTCTCTTTTAATCATTTTAGGTTTGAAGTTCACATTGTCTGCAAATAGAATAGTTACCCCTGCTTTTTTCTGGGTTCCTGTTGCATGGAATACTGTTTTCCATCCTTTGACTTTTAATCTGTGAGTTTCCTTTTGGGTCCTTATGTTTCTTGTATACAGCATATTGTAGGATCATGTTTCTTGATCCATTCTGTCAACCTATTTCCTTTGATAGTTGAATTGAGACCATTTACATTTATAGTTATCACTGATATGTACTGGTTCAACTTTGCCATGTTATGTTCCAACTGTTTGCTTTCTGCTTTTCCCCCTTATTTAGTTGTTTGTCCTACCTGGTGGTTTCTTTCTGTTGTTCTGGGGATTGTGGTCATTTTTATCTCTGTCCAGTATGTCTTTCAGTACTCTTTCTAGGGTTGGTTTGGTGGACGTGAATTTCTTCAGTTGTTCTTTGTCTTGGAAGTATCTTGTTTCTCCATTAAATTTGAATGGAAGTTTTGCTGGGTACATCAGTCTGAGTTGAAAGTTGTTTTCTTTCAGGGCTTGAAATATCTCACTCCAAGCACATCTTGACTTGAGGGTTTATGCTGAAAAGTCTGCTGTGATTCTAATGGGCTTTCCTCGATAGGTGACTTGTGTCTTTTCTCTAACAGCTTTTAGTATTCTGTTTTTACGTTGTATGTCTGAGATCTTAATTATTATGTGTCTGGGTGTAGATTTATGTTGGTTGTGACTGTTTGGTGTTCTATATACCTATATCAGATTTTTTTCCTCATGTTTGGGAAATTTTCTCCTATTATTTCTGTGAATATTTTAGTTACATTGTCTGTGTTGACTCCATTGTGTTCACTAATGCCTATTAATCTTATATTGTTGCTCTTGGCATCATCTTGAAGCTTCTAGATTGTCATTTCATGCTGCTTTGTTATTTTTAAAAGTTCTATCCTTTCATGATCACTAATTGTGATTGTGCCCTCAAGGTCCAAAATCCTATCCTCAGCTTCATTTAAACAGTTTTGCATGCTTTGAATAGAATTTTTTGTTTCTTGGATATCTCTTTCAGTTTGCTTCATGGATTCTGTTTGTTTTCTATATTGTCCATTCAGGGTTTCAATCAGTTTCCCATGCTCCTGTACTTTTTCTCTATTTCTTCTTTAGCTGCGCACAGCAACTCCTTTACTAAGGTTGTTACTTCTATCTTTACATGGGAGAGTACTTCTAATTTGATTTCCTCTATGGCCTCACGGAGTTGTTTTTTTATTTCATTCCCTATCTTTTCAGAGATTTCTGGTGTGTTACCTTTGGAGTCCTTTAACTCAATGTCTCCCGTACCTGCTCCTGGTGGACTGGATGTTTGAGATTGCATTTCACTTTTTTGTTTTGCCATTTTCCCCTTTCGAGCTAGTGTTTGGTCCTTCAGACTCTCTAGTGTCAACTGTTGGTAGTGTGTATCTTCCTGTCATACTATAAGGTTGATATTTGTCCAGTTGCTGGGTCCCACAATGAAGAGGTGGGCCAGTCACCTGACTTCCTGCTGCAGGGCCTGTTGGGTGAGTCCTGTATTCTTCCTGGGCTGACAAGCCTAGTAGTATTGATGTAGGTCAACTTTTAGTTCCTGCTAGTACTTTATCTTCAGGTTATTCCAGGTTATCAGATCTCCCTGTCTATAGTGTTTGTGTCCGCTGAGGCCCTACTATGTCCCTATTGTGTGCCTGTGTGTCTCATAAGCCCTTTTGATTTTCTTCAAATTGGGAGAGTCTTTCTCGGCACACTCCTCACTCTGCCTGATGTTTTCTGTGTGTAGGATGGGGTCACCCTCACTCTTGTCATTTAGAGTTAGTTGGAGGGAGCTTTACTACTGACCCTATTTAGCTACTGTACATGTCTATTTTAGGGGCATACTCACCACACTGACTGGAGCCAGCTAAGATCTTCTGTTTGGGTGAGGCAGTCACTTAATCTCCCCTCAAGCTAGCACAGATAATCCGCTGTAGTCCAAGGTTCCTCTGGGAACAGAGTTCCAAGTTTGCCCTGTGCACTGGGATTCTGCAAGGGCACGCGCGGTCGGGGCCCAGGGGTGGATTCTAGGCCCTGCTCGCTGCTTGGAGTTTGTTGAGCCTAGTCCGGTTAGGCCGCTGGTCCCTCTCGTGCATCCTGGGGTGGCCTCAGACGCAGGGCATGGGCACAGAGTTCCAAGTTTTCCCCTGTGCACGCTGGGATTTCACCGGAGTGTGCGTGGTCAGGGCCCAGGGGTGGATTCCAGGCCCTGCTCGCTGCCTGTAGTTGGCTGGGCGTAGTCCAGTTAGGCCCCCACAAAAATTTTTTGAAAAAAATGTAAACTCTCCCCCCATTCCTCCATCCCTCCCACTTCCTCTTTCTCTCTCTCTCTCCCTCCCTCCCACCCTCCATCCATCCATCTTCTGTGATATAAGGATAGAACCCAGGGCCTTTATACAGAGGTACAACACACCAGCCCATTTTTTAAAATTTATTTTTATTTTGAGGCAAATTGTCACTAAGTGGCCCAGGCTGGGAACAAACTTGCAATTCTGCCTGCCTCAGCCTCCCAGAGGCTGTCCCTCTGTTGCCAGAGGAATGCCTATAATGCCACCATCATGTCTGGTTCTGACATCCATTGTCGAATTAAAAATCAACAATTTAGGACTATGTCAAATTCACTGATTCTCCAACACCAGCTGGGTTTCCAGTAATTCGATTCAATTCAACTCAATTCTAACAGGGTACGACTTGGCACAGAGTGCACAGTCACACAAGAGTGCCCCCACTTAAGGTGCCCATCACATGTCCAGGTTGCCTCATTATTCAGATATAAACCCTGGAGGTTCCCCCAATCTCTCCTCAAGGTAATTCACTAGAACGAGTCACAGAATTCAGGAAAACACTTCACTTATGCTCACTGGCTTATTACATAGCACACAAGTCAAGAGCAGCCAGTGGAAGGGATGCATGGGACGTGATACAGGGCAGGGGCAGAGCCCTCCCTGCCTCCCCATAAACTGTGTAGCTTGTTAACAGTTGACATTTATTTCTCAGGGTTCTGGAGACTCAAAGTCCAAGATCAAGGCTCAGGCACATTGGGTGTCGAGTGAGGACCCAGTCCTTCAAACGAGGTGCCTTCCAGATATGTGCTCACATAGTGAAAGGAGAAAATACTTCCCAAGATGCTCTCTCCTAAGAGTGCTACCTGAGGCCTCGCCTCCTTCTCTGTCACCTTGGGCTGGGTCTCAGTGTAGGAGTTGGGGAGGGGGGACACAGGCATTTAGATCTGGGCATTCTCCTGCACCATCCCCACTTTATGCCCTTTTCACACAAAAAATGCCTTCATTCTACTCTAGTAACTTTGAAAGTCGAACCTGGCTATCAACCCTGAAGTCCAGATCCCGTCTAAATCAGAGATGGGAGAGACTGGGCCAACTGCTCTTCAGCTGTGAGCCTGTGAATTCAAACAAATTCTGTGCGCTCAAAATGCAATGGTGAGACAGGGAGGACAGACATTGTCGTTTCAAAAGGAGAAAATAAGAAAAGAAAAAGCGAACAGGTCACAAGTCAGTCCTCATCCTCACAAGGCAAACTTTACAGCCCAGTGCTGGATAAGTGTCCTTTGCCCCAGTGCTTAGCCTTCCAGGCCCACTGGGTGGCACTCCTGTCCCCGTGTGGCAGTCTAGGTTGTGAGCCCGGCCTCTCCGAGGTCCTGGTTCTTCCAGTCCGGCCTGCGCACAGTGCCTCGGCCTGGCCTTCACTGAGTACTGTTGTAATGGGACTCTCTGCAGCTGCCCCGCCCACTGGTGTCCCTGCTGGGTGGCAGCCCTGATGATTGTCCTCGGGATCATGTCACCTCGTAGACTTGGTGTTCTCCCCTTCGTGAAGGACCTTTTTCAGTGTTTACAGTGCGAGTAGGCTGGGAATTTACTAAATCTTTAAGTCATTCTTCTGTCTTTAAATTTTCATTTGTTTACTAAAAGTGTATGCATGTATCTACCAACATTATTTTCATGTCCACTTAGCCCGTCTCTACAAAGACCAAGTTCTGGTTTGTAGCTCTCCTCTCCTCTCCTCTCCTCTCCTCTCCTCTTCCTAGGCCCTCTCCTGAATCACCCTTCACGGACCTGTACGATCTTGCCAGAACATTCCTCATCCTCTTCCAGCCTTTACCTGGCACCCAGTTCGAAAGCCACTTCTACATCCTTAGGCATCTGTTAGAGTAGCCCACTCTCAGTACCAATTTCTGCATGCCTTCCAGCTAGAGCGCTTGCCTAGTGTGTGCAAGGCCCTGGGTGTCACCCCCAGCACTGGGGGAGGAAAGCATAAAATAAGTGGGTTATAAACAACAAGTTATTTGTTAGCATTCTAGGGCCCGGGAAGTCCAAGATCAAGGCTCTGGAGGATCTGGTGTTTGCCAAGGGCCCAGTTCCTCTCAGTATCTTCTTGCTGTGTTCTCACATAGCGGCAAAGGACCACAGTGTTCTCACCCGGGTCTCTGAAACTCTGCCCTCATGACCTAATAATCATCTCCCAAGGACCCACTTCTGCATCCCTTCACGTGAAAGGCAGGTTTCAACATGGACACAGTGAAGAGACATAAACATTCTGATGATTATAGCAATGTGCTTTAGGGATTTTCTGATGGCTTCATTATATAAGAATGATTGATCAAATCATTAGCCGCTGGTGTTGAACTCAATCTCTGGCCTCGCCCTGCTTCTTAGAAATGAAGGGGTCCAGCTGAAAATTCCCAGGTCTAATGGTGATTTTGTTTTCCTGTGACCATTCCCCATCCTGAGGTTGGGGGATCACTAAGCATTACCTCATTAACTCAGGCAGGTAACAATGGACACACTGGTTATGAACAGCAGATGCTCCTGTCAGTTATGTCACTCGAGCAGGCCTGGGCTTTTAGGAGCTCTGGACCAGGAACTAAGAACAAAGACCAAATATGTATCTCCCATCACATAACAGAGAACAGGATAAAAAATATCCAGCGAGTCAGGCGTGGTGGCACATCCCTGTAACTCCAGCACTCTGAGAGGCTGAGGCACAAAGATCACAAACATGAGCCCAACCCAGGCAATTTAGTGACTTTGTGGGATCATGTTTCAAAAAAAATTTTTTAAGGGTAAGAGACTAGGAATATAGCTCAGTGTGAAGGCTCTGAGTTCAATCCCCAGTGCTGGAAAAAAAGAAAAGAAAAAAAGCATCTAGGAAGACCTACAAATAATATCATATTTAACCTTAAAATACTAAATATTTTCCCTCTTAGATCAGGAAAAAGAAATGACTATTCTTTTTTTTTTTTTTTTGGTACCAGGGATCAAACTCACAACCTTGCACTTGCCAGGCAGACAATTAGGCCACTGAGCTAAATCCCCAGCCCAGAAACAACTATTCTTATCACTGCTATTTAACCCTGCACTGAAGGCCTAAACAATGCAATAGGACAAGAAAAATTAAAACACTACAGATAGGAAATGAAAAAGTAAAACTCTCTTCATACACAGGTGACATCATCTCTGCACAAAAAAACTGAGGGAACAGCCAAGGTACACAAACATAAAATGAATATATGAAAATCACTTGTAAATAAAAAAAATCTTGGGGCTGAGGATTTAGCTCAGCAGTATAAGCGCCTGCCTTGCAAGTGCATGGTCATGAGTTTGATGCCTGGTACCGATTAAAAAATAAATAAATAGATAAATAAATAAATAAATCTTAAAATATTATAATAACATCAAAAATATCACATGCTCTATGAATAAATCTTTTAAAAATTTTATTTAAAGAGAAAAAAAACAAAACAGAAAAAAGGATAGCAACAGTACAGAATTCCACAGGAAAAAAAGAAAAGAACAAATAAACATTAAGACATCACTACTTGATAAATTACATACTGTCATCTTGGAAATAGTTGTTCAAGTTACAAAATTAAAATATACAAAGTAGATATTCATACAGTGAGACTGTTAATAGTTCTCAACAATCTAACAAAAACAGTAATATGGTCATCTGTCTTACACACACATACATGCAGTTATATCCTTTAGAGTACTTTCTTTTCCTCTTTTTTACAGTAGCAATTACACATTTTGGTTTTAATACTCCTACATTTCTTATTACTTTATGAATAAATCTTATAAAAGATGTGAAATATGTGTACCTGAAAATTACTAAATGCTATTGAATGAAATTAAAGAGGAACTAAACAAATGGAGAGATAAATGTTTTGCATGCATAGGAAGACTCATTATTTTTCAGATGTTAATTCTCCCTACGTTATCCATAGATTTAATGTAATTGTAATTAACATCCCAGCAGATGTTTTTAAAGAAATCAACAGGTGATTTTAAAGCTCAAATGGAACAGCAAACTTCCTCTAATAATTATGACTACTGTATGTGTGTGTGTGTGTGTGTGTGTGTGTATATAGTGTATGGGTACAAGTTTGCTATGAGGAATATAATCATATATACATAAAATGTGCCAATAAACTTAATTAAAAGTAAATAAATACATAAATAAATATGCCCCAAATTGTAGCTCAGTGGTACAGTGCTTGCTTAACAATCTTCAGGTACTGGATGTGATGGCACACGCCTGGAATCCCAGCATTCAGGAGGATCACTGCAAGTTCAAGACCAGCCTAGGCTATAAAGTGAACTTAAGGCCAACCTGATCTACATACTGGGGCCCTACCTCAAAAAAAAAAAAATTCAGTACTGCAAAATAAATAAATAAAGACATAGCACGCACAGAGCTTGGCACTAGCCCCAGTTTCCAGCACCTACTGGGGGCGTTAGAACACAGCCGCTGTGAGTGGAGCAGGGACAACTGTAGACTGCGAGGGCTGCTGCAGCCCGAGGAGGACGCACACAGAGGCGGATCTGGGAAGTGTCTGCTGCAGGCTGGCCTCGAGCCCGGTACTGCGTATCTGTCACCTCATTTACTTTTCTCCAGAACACAGGATCCCTTTCTGACAAGACAGGAAGCTGAGCCACGGGACTACTCAGCTAGTCAGCGCCAAGATTTTCTGCATGACTTCAGTGTGGCTTACAGCTGGGCTTCCTGGGTGAACTGGAGGCCTCAGGGGTACCAGACAGGGCAGGGCACTGGGGCCTCCGGACAGCCTCGGGCGCGTGGGCTTGGCTTCTAGAGACACTGCACTGGGTGGGTCTGTGATTTCATGCCCTTCTTATTCAGGTGGCTACACTTCTAATGACAATCACTGGGCTGCTGTAGAAGTCCGTGCACAGTGACTGACTTTTACTTCCTGCAATGTCCCTAAGCAGTAAATCAGACCTGGCTGGCTGGGGCTGGGGATTCCCTGCAGTTTTACTGTGCTCCTCTTCCCAGCACAGGGTCACGGGAGGGCCGTCCCACTGGATCATGGGCATAGCCCCTGGGCCAGGGAAGGAGGGAGGCAAGGCCAGGGGTCCAGAATTGTCCCATAGGCAGCGCTACTCTGCAGCAGCTTTCTTAGCAGTCCCACCCAGGGCCTCTGCTTCTCCTTCTGTTGCTCACCTGTGCACTCCATGTGCAAGGGCACCGGGAAATTAACACATGTATCTTAGCTGCCTGAACTGCTGCCCCCAAGAATCAGGGCACTTTGGTTAGGAAAGAGGTGAATGAGGGACAGAGGAGCAGCAGTGGCCGCCCTGCCTCGTGCCGCCCGGTCTCGGTGTGAGCAGAGGCCGGCAGGCTCCCCAGGAGGTCTCTCTTGAGGACGAGGATGGGCCCTGGGCACACACTGAGGTGCTCTGGGAACTTCCCCTGGCATACAGCCAGCATGGGGCGCACACGCAGGGCCAGGGCGGCGGGACTTCCCAGGCTCCTGCCTTCCAGCACAGCTTGCAAGAGTCCACCCGCCTGATCCTTCCTGCATCTGGGCAAGCCCAGGCCACTGCCGCCGCGCCACAAGGCCTGGGATGGCCTGCAGACGCTGGGGTCAGGGTGACTGTGTGTCCTGCTCCTTGCCAAAGTCAGAGGAATCCATCAGGCTTCCTGAGGCTGGGTCTTCGGCCTCCCGCGCTTCCTCTGCTGAGGTCTCCTGTGCCTGGGGAACGCAATTTGGGCCAAGCAGGCAGCCTTGTACATGCCCTGCCTTGGCCTCATAATGTCAACGACAGTTATTATTTTGGCTGCAACTTAAAAGCTGTTAGACTTCACTTTTTAAAAATCCACATTTGGATTTTTTTTCTTAATTTGGGTTACTCTGCTGCTAATGGATCATCCAAAACTTGTTCATTTTTAATGGAACCGTGTTTGAATACCTAGTTGCTGGAAGTGGAAGCTAAGGTAGGAAGCAGCAGTGGCTGGGGTGGGAGGAGGTGCAGGGGCTGAGTTCCAAGGCAACTGGGCAGGACCGGACTGGGCTCTGATGTCTTGGCTCCTGCTGCAATGCAGTCTGCAGACTGTCCTCCGGTGATTCATGGTTACAGTCCGAGGGCTGAGGATTAGGCTCTTCCTTCTCCCATCTCACATTTCATGCATTCCAGAAGGGCCTCTGGCCCAGAGTGCCTATCATGAGTGCCAGGCATGACATGCCTGTCATCCCAGACTGAGGCAGGAGAATTTCCATGAGTTCAAGGCCAGGCTGATGGTGTCTCAAAAAAAGAAGAGAAAAAAAGACACTGACTGCCTCGTTTAGGTCCTGACCCTCATAGGACTGATCATAACACTCACCCACTCAGCTCTGTGGCTCAGGTACCAGCATCAACAGCCCAGACCAAAGCCCCAAGCCCCAAGTGGTGGAGGTGCTCTGAGTTCAGAGAACACAATCTGAGATGACTTCATGGGCCAGGCTTGTAATAAAAATGAAGAAAGCTTAGCAGCGACTGTGACATGTAACAGAGCCCACACCACATATAAAGAAAATATATGTCATGTTGGTATGCAAACTGGAGGGTAGCCAGATTCCTTTTTTTTTTTTTCCTGAGAAAAGCAAGAAATCCAGATTTTTTCATGTTGAATGTCTTCAAATGCTGTCAGCTAATTCAAAGTAGATTTAAAACAGTGCAGGGATATAATAAAGCACTTCTAGGAACCAGATGTGGCCTCAGGCTACGACAAGTTTTCAAGCCTCTAGGTGAGGCAGAAAATACTACAAATTTCACTGCAACCCAGGGCTGTTTGCGGCGGGGATAAGGGGCGATGGGGCCGTGTAAAGGCCTGAGCCAACTGCCACAAGAAACCCAGTGTATAGGCCAAGATTCTCCAGAGAAACTGAAATAATGTCATGCAGACAGCCCCAGTTTATGACAGTTTAACTTACAATGGTTGAGACTGAGCATGAGTTTACTGAGCCAAAACACCGCTGTAAGCTGGGCAGCATCTGTGCAGTGCATGTGCATGTGCGTTCATAGGTTCACGATCCATTGTGAAGGCCAACAGCTCTCACCATCTGCTGTCTGCAATGTTGAGAGGGAGAATGCCACCTAGTACAGCTGCAGGATCTGCGAGGCTGTGCAGACGGTCTCCGCCGCCTCTCTACCAGGCCTTGGGTCCACGGGCAGTTCCTCTCCGACTTGGTGCCCAAACTGTCTACCGGCCTGCCTGCTCTGTTGTTAACAGCAAGTGCCTATTACAAAAGAAAGAACCAAGTCTTGGCGAAAGCGGTGCCCTTAAAAGGTCCTGGAAAGCGGTCCAGAGTGTGGGATCCCTGCATGTCTCAGGTCTCATCCCCTTCACCAGAAACGCAAGGGATCTGGATTGGATGGTTCCCCAAACTGAAGTGCTCTGCATTTATGAACTGGGACTGGCATGAACCTGAACAAACTCAGACAGGGTTGACGACCCTGTCCTTTGACCAGTGATTCCACAGAGGCCTCTACAATCATGCAGACGGATTTGATCCATCACCTCCCAAAACCTCCTGTGTCTCCTTGTGACCCCTTCTTCTGCTGCATTTTCACTTTAGATTGGTTTCTGTCACCACAGATTGGCTTGTAAATTCTAGACTTTTATGTAAATGGAATCATGCAGTGTGTTCTCTGGCTGATTTCAGCGTAACTAAGATCCACTTACGTCAATAATTTACTTTTTAATTGTTTTGTATTATATCACTTTATGGGTATGTTTTATAGCTGTAATTTGTTTATCCAAACAGTTGTTGATGGATATCTGAGTTGCTTTCAGTTTGGAGATATTACAAGTAAAGCTATGTTCAAGAAAGAAAGATAAAAGAAAGTCACTGGAGTAGATTTTATGGTGAGCAAAGGCCTAAGAACCAGGAAGACTGAAGACATAGATAATCCAGGCCACAGGTCACACTGGCAGGCTGAAGAAATTCCTCTATCTTTTTTTATGTTTCTCTTTATTCAAGCCCTTGGTGGAATAGAAGGGGCCTACTTACATTGGGGAGAGTTATCTGTTTTCCTCTGTTCACACTGCTAATTCAGATGCTAATCTCTTCTGGAAACACACTCACAGACATAATCAGAAATAACACTGGACTTTGTATCTAGGCATCCTGTGACACAATCAAGTTGGAGGTCCAATTCATTATCCTGTCTAAGAATAAGGGCAAACTGTGAATAATAGGGGGATTGAGAGGCAAGCTGATCCTCTCCATGTCATGTATACGTGTAGGGCCAGAGGGGGGCAGGTGCAAAGAGCACCAACTCTTAACTGGGGAGGGGCCCTGAGGCAGGAAGGAAGTCCAAGAATGCTTCTAGAAGTCATAGATTTTACTTAGGTCGTGTGGGTTGCAAGGAATATAGAATTGTTTGCCAGATTTGAGAAAAGCAGAGGAAGATTCTGTCCTAACACTGCACATGAGAGGCAGAGTGGACTCACCAGATGAGGAGGCCTCCAGGGTATGGGGCTTGACTGTCCTAGGAACCTCAGTTGCAGGACTTTGCTGGTTGTGATAGTTAACTGTCAATTTGAGTAAGAAACACTCAACTAAATTGGATGCGCATAGTTCTGGGTGTGGCTGAGAGGATTTACTGAAGACAGAAGACCTGCCCTGGGGAGGCTTGTTGCCCAAATGGTGTAAAAGAAAAATGAAGAAGGAAGCCTTGCTTCTCAGGAGGAGCTCCGGTCTTCCTCTTCACCTTGGGTGTCGTCTCCTGGCTTTCAGCGTAAACTCTTCAGCCTCTATCACAGACTCTTCAACCTTTCATTCCAGACCCTTTGGCCTCCTGATACGGACTTGCACGGGACACTACACTGAGCTCCAGGCCTTCACCTGGATCCTCTGGTCTCCGGTGCACAGAAAGCCCTTTTGCACCCTTGCACACCAGACTCTGTGAGCAGCCACTGTTAGCCAATCTTGTAAATTCTTATATATTTATATATCTTGTGATTAATCTTTTTCTCCAGTAAGCACTGACTGATATAGATTTTGTTACCCGGAGTAGCTAAAGAGAAACAGAATCGTGACGATGAAGTCTTTCATGGTTTTAGTGGTTTCTGGAGTTGGCTCTATACTTTGATGAGACCTAAAGACACCTAGGTGTCTCTGATTCTGTGGAGAATACTGATAGTCTTTGGCGTGAATTGTTTAAAATAATATGCAGTGTAGATCCCCTTGATCATCCTAATTCACCACTTTTGAGATGCAAGTAATTTAGTGACTGCATACATGAAAGTTTTGAAAATTCTTGCCAGAATGGAAAATACAATGCTAGCTGGTTACTCTTAGCATATCTGGGCAAACTAAAGAAGGAAAATAAAGAGCTCAAAATTCAAATTCTCATAAACACACATAAAAAATTTAAAAGTTTTTAAGTGTGTCCTGAAAGAAAATCTCCTCAGCAAGATTCATGGATCCAGGAATCAAGGAATGGAAATGGGAATGTTACCACTCACCATTACCCCCTAGGGATCCACTAGCAAAGTTTTTGCTTCCTGTTTCCATGACCTTATGTTCTGCTGGCTCAAAGTCTTAGTTCCAGAGAGAGGAAGGCTTGTGCCAGGAAGCACAACAATGGTACCATTGAACTGGAAGCTAAGACTTCCCCCTGGTCATTTTGGTCTCCTCATGCTTCTGAGGGAACAAGCTAAACAGGGAATCATAGTATTGGCAGGGGTGACCAACCCAGACTATCAAGAGGAAATTAGAGTATTATCCTACAAATGGAGGAAAGGAAGAAGATACCTGGACTTCAGGAGATCCCTTAGGCCAACTATATTACTATGCCCTATATATATAGGGCATAGTATTACCATGCCCAATTATAAAAGTCAATGGGAAACTACGACAGCCCAGTCAAGGCATGATGACAAATGGTCCAGAACCTTCAGGAAAGAAGATATGGGTCATCCCACTAGGGAAAGGACCAAGACCTCCTGAGGTGTTTGCTAAAAGCCAGGGGAATATAGAATGAGTAGAAGAAACAAAATACCAGTCACCACCCTGTAATCAGCTACAGAAACAAAGATTGTAATTGTAGTAATTCTCTGCTAATATGCTTCCTATGTAATATACTGTTGATAGACTTGATAATGGTTTTTATCAAGTCTATTGTTGGACCTCTGTTATAATGTTCAAGTTATGAAATGTCACAACTAAACATTGACCAAAGAAAACTTGCCTTGTATTCTGGGGAAGAGAATTAGTGTTTCCAATTGTACATAGGATAGTTATAACATGTTAGGTGCAAGTATGAACTTGACTTTAATGTAGAGGCTATTGTTTGAGGAAATGAGTTTTTATGAACTGCTAGTTCATATCCTTCATTTATATTTTTTTTTTTTTTTTTTTTTTGTCATTTTGAGACAGGGTCCCACTATGTGGTTCAGGCTGGCCTTGGGCTCACTTTGTAGTGCAGGCTGGTCTGAAACTTGAAACATTCCTCTTGCCTCAGCCTCCCCATGGTGGGTTTACAGGAGTGTGCCCTCACGCCTGGCCTCTTCATTTATATCTTAATAAGACTGTTCTATTTATTTTGATTTGGAGAAAGTCCACTTGATGTATTATGGATACATTAGTAAACTCTTACATATATTGCTTTTATGTACCAAGCACTGTTCTAAGTGGTTGTGTACTCATTTAATCCTTTCAATCATTCTATAGGTAAGTATTGTTATAAACCTCTGTTTTGTAGATGACCCTGAGATAAGGTATCTGGTTTGCCCAGTGTTCAATAGTTGTACAGCTGGAAAGAAGCTGAACTGGAATTCGATCTCAGCAGTCTAGTTCTAGATCTTGGTTTTTACCCACTAGATGTTCTAATTAACATTAACTAAACATTATAATTAATGTGTTAGAAACTGCTTTTTCCATTTCTCATTTGTGTTTTAACTTCAGAGGTTTAAAATTCACTTTCCATTTATTTGGCTAACTCTGAGCCCATGACTGTTCATCATGTCTATGCCAGGCGCACAGACATGATGGATTCATATGGATTCCACCTTGGGCATTCTGTTGGCCTTTAAAGGTAGAAAAACGCAGTGTAGATAGAAAGGCAAAGGGTAATATACAGTATGTGCACCTTTTCAAACGTACCAGAACTTTCTGGTGAGCATGTTAAAAAAAGTACCACAAGTGCTTGTAGGATCCATTACCATACACTTCTACAGCATGTTGACCTACTAGCCTCTGCTGTATAACTGAGGAAAAAACAGTAACATCCCGATTTTTTTTCTTTCTTTTTTTTCCCGGTACCAGGGATCAAACTTACAACCTCGAGCTTGTCAGGCAGGCACTTAGGCCACTGAGTTAAATTCCCAGCTCAACATCCCAATGTCTTTGTTCGTATTTTCCTTACACCTAGTGTCTAGTGTTGTCATTATATTCCATTTAACACCACTCTACTGCTGTGCTAGGCGCCTGGCATAGACATGATGAACAGTCATGGGCGCTGAGCGTTCCATGCCCTGCACCCCACCATGGTTCAGGGCGCCTGTTCTCTCTTTTCCGAATACATCTTTCTCATGTGTGGTGAAGGCCTCCCTAAATCCTACCCAGCCTCCAAGCCTCGGCTCATTTTTCTTCTCTGGCTGCTTGTTTGCTTCAGACTACAATAAACTTCAGAGGACGACTGTGCCTTCCCAATTCTTTCGCTGTTTATTCCATACACTGTTATGAACGCTGAAAGGACAGCTGATACCAGGTAGCAACTCATAACAAGGTCATAACGTAATTGTATCGCTAAATGTAAAATGCTATTTTTTTTGCCGATGAGAGCTCAAGTTTGCTTTTTGTTTGAGTGTTGGGCACAAAGGGATGGTGAGACCAGGTTCAACAACCAGAGTCTGACAGCTGGCCCAGACCGAAAACGAGCATTTAAAGGAGATAAAAGATGTTGGGCCTAACTTCATTTGACAGATGGGATAACTGAGGCACCGACACAGGGACTGCTGAGGTCTCAGTGCCGCTGAAGGGGAAGGGACCCGGGCTGAGAACCGACCGCGGGGCACCCAGCCTCGAGCATCCCAGACTAGGCCAGCAGCCGCCCTGCCCAGCCGTCCGCGGCATATCCGTCACACTCGGGGGGCGGGGCCTATAACACTCCGCCTCCGGCTCTCTATCGCCCAATAGGAGAAGGATAGCTGCTCAGGGTGGGCGGGCCAGGCCCACCTCCTCAACTGCCGCCCAATGCAGGGCGGGCTCAGCCGTCGCCTTCCAGTGGGGTCCGGAGGAACCAGGCTCGACTAAGGCGAAAGGATGGCACATACGTCAATCAGAAGGCCCGCCAATGGGGTCGCGCACTCCCCGCAGGGTCCGCCCCCGCCTCAGTCTCGCGGCGCCCGCGTTGCCTTACCCTAGGCCGCCGCGGCGGCGCCCGCCCGCGCCTGCATCCGGGTCTTGGCGCGCCGCTCTCCGAGCGCGGCTGTCGGCGGCGGGAGGCGTGAGAGACGGAACATCTTTACGGCGGTGGCAGTGGCGGCAGCGGCAGCGGCAGCGGCAGCGGCAATGGGGGTTGGCCTTGACGAATCTGAGGTGGGTACGGTGGGAGCGATGGCGAGTGCGGGCCCGTCGCCATTTTCTCTCCCTCAGACCCAGGCGGCGGGCGGCAGGACGGAAGAGTTATAGGCCGACCTGTGGTGGCTCGGTACCCATGGATTGACTGGGCCTCCTCCAGCGGTGCCTGGCTCGGGGTGGGCGGCTAGCGGAGGCTGCAGCCTGCCGGGGCGCGGGCGGGGGAGGGGTGCCGCGTGGCTCTGGCGGCCTTGCCCCAGCCCCCTCCGCTTCCCGCCCAGCGCTTCATGACGGGGCGGGGGGGGGTCATTCTTCACATTCCTTACTCCGCCCCTCCCCCTGCTTCAATCAAACTTGCGGCGGGCGGAAGTCCCACCTTCTGGCCCTTGCCCATTGGCCGGCGATCCTCCCACTGTAGCGTGATTGGCTGCGATGGCTGCCGGGGGTCCCTATGACGTCACTTCCTCTATCAGGTTTGTGGGCCGGGGAGACCTTGGCCTTGGGGGTTGGGATGAAGGAGGGAAGGTAGGAAGTGCTGGGGGAGGGCCGGAGTGGGAAGGCGCGGGCTGTGAGGGCGGGAGAGCCGGGTCTGGCTCCTTGCCCCTGCTCAGTTCAGCTCGGCCAAGTGCGGCCTCCAGTTCTGGAGCAGCTGCTGCGGCTGGAGGTCCGCTTCGGCGGCCGTCCTTGGTGAGGGGGAGGGGAGCACGAGAGCGGGAGGAAATTGTATCCTGGGGGACGGGGTTGGAGATTTGCGGCTCGGTGTCACCGGAAACAGCTCTGGCCTTTTGACTCCACGGCTGCAAACTCCTAGAACGGAGCGCCTCTCCAAAGACTAGCTAATAAACTTCCTTAGGCGTGCTCTGGTGTGAGCGGTGTAGTAACCTTTGTGTCCTTGACTAGCAGTGCCCTGTGTTCTTTTAACTTTTTACAGCAGGTCCCGTGGCAGAAGTGGTAGTGTGTGTTTTACTTCTTACTCAACTTTAGGTTTTTGGACTGTGAAGGAGCTTTTCCATCCCAGAATATTAATTGCCAGGAATATTTCCACATCTGGATGAGAACAGAAAAATTATTAAAAGATTGATACAAGGGAAAATGACCTTAGAAACAGTGCTAAATTCTTCACATAAATATTTTTTTTAACTTCATTGTGAAATTTTACTTTCTTGACAGTTCCTAAAGTTGAAGTATCATTTTGCATTCTTTCTGCATTTATTTCACTTGGCTTGACAATTCTGCGATATGAGATAATTGTCAGTATAAATTTATATGTTGTCTCTGAAAATCACAACTTTTAGTGTTAAGTTTTTCTGTGTGATAATCTGGTCTTTAGTGTGTTCAGGAAATATGTGTACTTAAAAGTAACAACGTGGAGGTTGGATTTTGTGAGTATGTCTTAGGACAATTGTTTAAAACGTTGAAACAACTTTCAGAAAATTATTGTAATGACATCTAAATATAGTTATGACTAAATGACAGTTAAAAACTTGTCACTTTGGTACAGATAGAGTTGGTGTGGGAAAAAATTGAGTTCGGATAGTTGTGGGGACAGTGACATATTTTATTTTGAAATGGGCTATGAGTCGCGCGCACCACCCCCACAATTGAAGTTCTCTTGAATTCGTGACTCATGAATTTTCAAGTGTTAAAAATTGGAGGGAGCCAAGCATAGTGAACACACCTGTAACCCCAACACTGAGAGATTGAAGCAGTAGAGTCACAAGTTCCAGCCTGGGCAATTCAGCAACACCTGTTTCATTTTAAAAAGTGTGTGTGAGGGTGGGGTTGGAGATGGAATGTAGTTAATAACTAAAGCCCTGGGTTGGAGTCCTAGTGCTGGTAAGAAAAAAACAGAAACCAGTTATTACAAAGAGAAAGTTTGTAAATCACTGAGTTTAGACGAAAAGTTGAAGGGAAGTAATCAGTTCTTAAACAAATTGGTCTCAAGTATTACTCCTTAAGGGCCCCCCCCCTTTTTACCTTGACTACATTTCTTGGTTTAGAGTACAGCACTGTAGATACCTATACGGGGAGGGAGGGGCGTTGTCTGGATGCATCCTTAGCGCGTTTTAATTTTCTTTGTATTTTGAGAAAGGATCTTGGTAAGTTAGCCTATGCTGGACTCAAACTTGTAGCCCTCTTAACCCGGGTCTCCCATAGTGTTAGGATTACAGGTGTGAGCCAGCAGATACTGCAGTATTGTCTACCTTTTATTTAATATCCACGATAGTGAATTCTAACTTCATACACAGTTGGAATTAGTATTAACACTAAATCAGTGGTACAAAATGTATGTTATTGGATCATTAAATCACTTTTAATGGATTGTGATCAGTATTTTTTAAATATGAAAAGTTACAGTGTGTGCATGAAAGTGTGTTAAGTCTTAAGTCTCCAGAGGTTGAAAAACAGTCGTTCTGATGGAGGGTGTTTTTCATGCTTATAGCACTGGTCTTTACAGAGCATTAGAAACAATTCTGTTATGCTTAAATTTAGTGTAGCATATTTCCTTCATGTTTTTATGAGTTGGGAAATATCTTTACCACCCAGGATCAACAGTCGCATGATATTTTTAATAGCCTTGGCAACTTTTATTTGTACTGTGAAGGAGCATTTCCATCCCAGAATATTAATTGCCAGGAATATTTCCACATCTGGATGAGAACAGAAAAATCTGGATCCCTAGTAATAAATTGTCAACATTGCTTCACGTGGCCTCGTGACCAGAGTAAAGGAAGGCTTGTGTTTTTTGGCTGTGGGTATTCCAGGCATTGCATAGTCGCTTAAGAGTGGGTTCATTAACTGGACACAATGCGGGCCATTACTGGGGGTTTTTTGGTGTGTTTTATGTAGCTAACATCACATAAGGCTTTTGGCAAGTCGTATTTCAAGTGCTCAATATGGATAGGTGGATAATGGCTACTGAATGAATAATGCAGTTTTAGTGGGTTGTCTCACAGCTAGGTGCTTTCCAAAATTTTATTTCTAAGCTGGGTGTTATGGTGCACACCTGAAATTCCAGCTCTTAGAAGGCTGAGGCAGAAAGATCACTGGATTTGAGGCCAGCCTGGGCCACGTAGTGAATTAAAGGCCAGCTTTTCTGGAATGCATGCTATTTGCAGTTTAAGATTAGGCAAAAGTTTTCTGGCTCTCCACATGTCATCCAGGTGTTAAGGAAATTGTGTAGGGTATTTCTTGGGCTCTTCCGCAGTACATGGTTTGAGTATTCTGAGATAGCTGACGGCTGCAACTTTATTTTTGCTTATATAGGTAGAGCTTTTAGATAAAGTGTTTTAAAATGGCAGATATAATGGGTATAATTCCAGGATATGTCTGTGTAGTCATCTTTTTCTACTTTACATCAATTTTTTTTTTAACATAAAGTTACACTAGCTGGTTGCCTAGAGGGACAAGACAGTCCTCTATTCAGGAGTGTTTATTTGGCCAGTTGCATGAATAATGCCTAGGAGGGAACTTCTTTTCTTGTTGACTCCAAAGCCTCTAAGGTAAGAGGACTTATTTTTTTTTTTTTTTTTTTTTTAATCAGTTCCGAGGATTGAACTCAGGACCATGTAATTGCAAGGCAGGCGCTTATACCGCTGAGCTAAATCCCCAGCCCCGGAATTAATTTTCTTAATAGTCCATGAATTATCTACCAGAGATGCAGTTAATTATAGTAGGCTGTGGAGTCTAGATTAAATAACTAGAACGTGCCTTTTCTCAGTTTAAGGAGTTTTTTTCCCAGTTTGGGAAAGAATAGTAAAGCAGATGATTGTAGAGTTGGGAATTGTATGTATAATGATGACTAATACATCAAACAAGTCAGCCAAGTTGAATCCTCTGCCTCACCGTAAATACTTGTTTGTATTTAAGATTTGCATCAGAATTTAAGTATAAAGGAGTAGCATATAATATGGTTCTAGCAGGGTATTGCCCAAAATTAATGTTCTATATTGTGAAATTTACAACAGAACACTGAAAATTGCCTTGGTATTGACTGCTTTTTTGTTTTTATTCGGTGGCACTGAGGATTCAGGTCCTTCGCATTGCAGTGCATCCCAGCCCTTTTTATTATTTATTTTTTTGAGACATATTCTCCTTAAGTTGGGCTGGGCTTGTTCACAAGATTCTCCTGCCTCGGCTTCGAAGAGTGCTGGGATTACAAGCATGTGCCACCATGCCCTGCCCTCTGGGAGTAATTTTTAAAAGTAGATCAGAATAAGGAAAATGTCCTGCAGTGTTTTTACCACGCAGTAAGTATGTGAAGTAGGTGATGGACACATTAATTAACTTGGTTTGGCCATTTCATTTTGTTTGTTTGTTTGGTACTGGGGATTGAACTCACTACCTCGAGCTTGCCAGGCAGGCGCTTAAGCCACTGAGCTAAATCCCCGGCCCGGTTTGGCCATTTCATAAGGCATTGATATTTCAAAATATGTTCTGTGTAAAAAAATATACAACTTCTGTCAGTTTAAAGCAATTTTAGTTGTGGCCAGATGGGTCTCATATTCCTGTCATCCCAGCTCTAGCAGAGGTTGAGGCAGGAGAAATCCAGGTTCATTCCCACCTGGACAGGTCAGGGATTTACCAAGACTGTCCCACAGTTTTAAAAACTTTAAAAAAGTGTTGGGTATGTAGTAAAGTGGATTCAATCTCCAGTACAAAAGGGGGTTGGAGCTGCAAAAACTAATTGCGAAGGTAAACATTAATAAACCTTCTTATGGAACCATGTGTAGGATAAATGCAGCCTAATTTAATACAAATACAAATACAGGCAATTGCATACATGATTAATAAGTGGTTGGGGGGGGGTCATACCAGAAATTGAACCAGGACCTCACACTTTCCAGGCAGGCGCCTGTGCCACTGAGCTACATCATCAGCCTAGATTTCCCACTTAATACCATTTTTCCCCCAAATTTTAATGGTACATTTTAGGTGTATATATAATCACATTCATTGTAGAGAATTTGTACCTGTACATGATTGAACTTTTTTTTTTTTTATCTCATTCCCCTCTTTTCAGACTTCCCCTTTCCCCTTCCCTTCTCTTTCCACTTCCCTCTCCTTGGTTCCCCTGCCCATTTGAACATTTTCCTCTTATTTCATAATAGCTATTACACATTTTGGTCCTTACTTACACCAAAGAAACAGTGCAGTCTTTACACACGTGGGTTAGACTTATGTCATGTAAGAGTGTGGTCAAGGTGTGTCCACTTACCTAGAAACATCTATAGCTTGTCCTTCTTGATGCAGAGTAGTGCTCCGTTATTAAAAAGAACCACATCTTTGTCCATTTACCACTTGAGGGACATTTGAGCTATTTCCAAGATTTGGCTATTATAAAATGTACCTCTGTAAACACAAGTGTGCATATATGGTTGTGGTATGCTGCATTTCATTCTTTTGGGAAGATACTAAGAAAGGGAACAGCTGGTTGAATGGGACCGCTACTCTACTCTTAGTTTTTTGAGGAATCACCACACTGATTTCTACAGTGGTTATACCAGTCTACACTCTTCCACCAACAATGGAGAAGGGTTCCTTTTTCTCCACAGTCTCACTAACATTGTTACTGGTTGATATTTTTTTTTTTTTTTGATAAACATTCTTTCTGAGGTGAGATGGAACCTCAACATTGTTTTAATTTACATTTTGCAAATACCAATAATACTGAACTTTTTTTTATGTATTTGCCATTTCTGTTTGTTCATCTGAGATGTGTCTGTTCATTATATATGCCCATTTTTTTTATTGGGTCTGTAAGTTTGAGAGCAGTCTGTTTTTTTGACTGACTTGTTTATATATCCTAGATAGTAATCCTTTGAGAAAAAGCTGGCAAGAAATTTTTCCTATAGTATAGGTCGTCTCTCCACTCTAGTGGTACTCTCACTGTGTAAAAAGCTTTAATAATGTGAGATTCCACTTGTTGATTCTTTGTGATAGATAGTTGCTGTGCCATCAGGGATTGTTCATAAAGTCTTTGTGTATACTGGTATCTTCAGGAGTTCTGTGTATTCTGTCTTCCAGCAGATTCAGTGTTTCTGTGTTTGGATCTTTGATCCATTTTTATTTGATTTCCCTGCATGGTGACAGACATGGGTCTATTTTTAGTCTTTGGCTGGTAGAAAACCAGTTTTTTCAGCACCATTAGGCTATCTTCTTCCCAATGAACATGTTTGGCTCCTTTGTCAAAGATTGTGTGGCTAAGTGTGTTTGGAGTTTCTGCTTCCTCTAATTCTAATCCATTCCATTGATCCTCAGGTCTGGGTTGGGTTTTTTGTTTGTTTGTTTGCCAATACCATGTTGTTTTTACCACAGTAGCGCCGCAGTAAAATTTCAAGTCTGAAAGTGTCTTTATTACTGAGGTTTGTTCTGCTATTCTAGGTCTCTTGTGGTTCCAAATGAATTTTAGCATTTGTTTCTCTAGAAAGTTCTGTCTGCTGATGGTGTTTTGATTGTGATTACATTAAATCTATAACAATTTTGGGAATGTGGCCATTTTCACTATATTGGTTCTTCCTATCCATGAGTAGGGGATAGCTTTCCATTTCCTGATACCCTTTCAATCTCCTTTTTTAGAGTACTGTAGTTTTAATGCCAAGATCTTTTACTTCCTTTGTTAGATGATTTTTAAGTATTTCATTGTTTCCATACAATTATAAAGGGTGTGGTTTCCCTAATTCCTTTCTCTGAGTTTGTTGTTTGTGTACAGGAATGCTGTTGATTTTTGAGTGTTGACTTTGTATCTAGCTACACTACTGAGTTTGGTTGTTAAAGTCTCTTGGTGGAGTTTTTGGCATCTTCTCTGTGGAGTATGTCATTTGTGAATGAAGATAACTTCTTCCTTTTGTATTCTTACTCATTTCTCTTGTATAATTGCTCTGCCTAATGTTTCCCAAACTATATTGAGTAAGTGGTGATGGTGGACATCCTTGGCCTTGTTCCTGATTTTAGAGTGAAAGCTTTCAGCTTTTTTTGATCATTCAGTGTGCTGTTGACTGTTGGTTTGTCATATATGGCTTTTATCAGATTGAGGTAAATATCATCTGTTCCAATTTTCTGTAGGTTTTTTTTTTTTAATCATGAATGGGTGTTGGACTTGTCAGAAGATTTTTCTGCATTTGTTGATGATTATGTGATTTTTGAAGAGGCTTTTTTAATATGCATTAATTATGTTTATTGGTTTGCGGGTGTTGAATGGTACCTGCATCCTTGGCATGAATCCTTGGTCATGATTTATCATCTTGATGATTTGCTGCATTCTGTTTCTCAGTGTTTTATTGAGATCTTTATTTACATCTTCAGTTTTACTGATACTGGTTTGTTTAGGGTTTTTATCTTCTTGATCCAGCTTTGGTAATTAATTTGTGTCTAAGAATCTGTCCATTTCTTCTGCATTTTCCATTTTATTAGAATACAAGTTCTCATATCTAGGTATAGATGAGCATCTGGATTTCTGCAGGGTCTGTTGTGATTTCACCCTTTTCATTCCTAATTGTGTGAATTGGAGTCTTTCCTTTTCTGTTTTTTTTTTTTTTTTAAGGTTGGCTAAGGGTTTGTCAATTTTATTTAATCTTTCAGAGAACCAACTCTTTGATTCCTTTTGTATTTTCTTAAATTTCACTGAATTAATTTCTACTGTGACCTTTATAATTTCTTCCTTGTATGAGCTTTGGCTTGATTTGCTCTTGTTTTTTCTAGAAGTTTAAGGTTCCGCATTGAGTTGTCGATGTGAGGTGTCCATTTGACCTGGCTATTTTCTTAAAAAGGGTTCACTGCTGTAAATTTGCTATATAAGACTTCTTTTATTGTGTCTCATAAGTTCCAGTATGTTGTATTGGCATTACTGTTTCATTGTAGAAACTGTCTTAATTTCTTCAATTTCATCTGTGACCCATTGGTTGTTCAGAACGGTGTTACTTAATTTCCATGTACTTATGTAGTTTTTGTGGTTTGTTTTATCATTGGTTTCCAGTTTCATTGCACTGTAGTCTGATACCTGTGGAATAATTTCAGTTCCTTTGCATTTACTGAAGTATTCTTTTGGAGCTAGTACGTGGTCTGTTTTGGAGAACACCTCATGTGCAGCTGAGAAGAAAGTCTTTTGTAGATATCTACTAAGTCTGTTTGCTCAGAAGTTTGGTTTAGTTCTAATATTTCTTAGGTTTTTTTTTTTTTTCTTGTAATATGTGTGTGTGTTGTAGAGTCACTAAACATGTTTTTCATTGTAGTCACCATTGCTGTAGTTATCTGAGGGATCGTTTCTGATTTGTGGTTTGTTTGTTTTATGGTGTTTCCTTTCCTAGAGTCATTTGCTTTTGTTGGTACCACCTTTATTGCTCTCTGGGGTCACATCGTGTTTCACTGAGGTTACTTTCTTTTTTTTCTTCTTCTTTTTTTTTTTAAATTCTTGGCTTGATGTTTGTAAATTGCCTATAGTGGGTGGCTTTGTTATTGCTACTGCTTAGAGTTCTTAGGTAATGAAGAAATGCTGGGTAGAACGGTTAAGTCACTGGCTAAAGTGGTACAGTCAGCAATAACAGCATCACATATAGCACAGAAGATGACAAACTGAGGTAACCATTAATTTGCCACCTTTAACCATATGAACTTGATTTATAGTTATATAACAGAATCTAAAACCAGGAAATATTACATACACATGAATCCTTCAGTATGCTAATTTCACTCTGATGGGGGGGGCTTTAAAAGGATGGGGGAAAAAAACTTTAAAAGGGTTGGGGGAAAAGGAGAAACAGTAAGAGGAAAAGATTGAAAGCAAGGCTGGAGGAGAAAGGGTCATACAGATTTTGGGAAACTTGCAGAAGACAGGAGGGAAAGAGAAGAAACCACATTCACAGTCATTAAAACAAGATCAGACGGAAAATCCAAACTGAAAAGAAAAGAAAAAGAAAATGTCCACTTCAGGGTTTGTCACTGCAGTCACAGGTATACAGTGTAGGAAGACAGAGTTTAGGTCACATTGATTTATCCTAGCAAGCCAGCAGCTTTATGCTGGGTAGTGGGTAATCTCAGCAAGCCTGTGTCAATTTCCCTTGAAGTTCAGGCTGGTTTCTGGTCATAAGGCTGGTACTAGACTGGTTCAGTCTGCAGCAGTCAGCGCATCTTCTGTGAGCTTGAACTCAGCTCTCAGCTGGGACCCACTAAATGGAGCCAGCAGTTTTGAGCTCATTTGGCCCCTCTCCAAGATGACTTCTGGCTAGTCACCCTTTCCCAAGGGATGACCAAATCCACGGGACTCAACAGCCAGTGCTGTGCATGGCACCCACTGCTCAATTACACTGCCATGTCTCTCCTTGAAGGCCTCTAGGGTTGCCAGCAGTCATCACGTGTCCACAGGTTTGGGCCGTCCTTCCACTCAGTCCTGATTCAGGGAGAAGGTGTGGTCCATCACCACCTTGTTCTTCATTGAAGTTTCTTCGCGCTCTCTGTGGGCTTTAGTTCTTGCTTCAGATTGTTCCTGGGTCCAGAGAACCTACTTCTCTTCTTCCTCACTGCACCCCAAATCTTGGAGAGGCTCTTTCACTGCTACTTACCATCTTCCTGGAAATCCTCAATAATATGCTTTTAAAGTAAGTACTTTTTATACTCAGGGTGGACGGTTTTCCCAAATCCCAGTTTAGCAAGAACAGTTGCCCTTTGATGAGTACTTTTCTTGTGGGCCATTAAGTTGTTTTGCATATACTGTATTCCCAATACTCTATAACTTTATATGGTGTGAATGTTCTGGTAACTCCAGTTGGAAATCAGAACTTATCCTTAAACTGGGAAGTGGCTGCTCAGTCTAATAGTACTGTTAAGACCTCTTTCCTATCCTGGCAGGCTGAACTGAAATGAGTTTCTTAATGAAACATTTTGTGTAAGTTGAATTTTGACATTTAATTAGCATAGTTTTAATGGGAGACTAATTGCATCTGCAAATTGAATGTGAATAAGGATACAGAGTGGATAAAAAGGGTATTATTTGATAAGAATTATCTGAAAGGCAAATATTTTGATAATTTCAGCTAATAGCATCCTGCCTAAGAATGTAAGCAGAGCCCAAGGTTTATATGATATCTCAAAACAGTAAATGAGCCAGGAGTGAGTGTTCTTGTGTTAGTATTGATGTATAGGTAGGGGTATGTTGTGTATATGCTAAAATTATTTTTCTAATTGTGGATTGCAACAAGGTAGAAATAACTGCTCTGAGGAGTAGTTGACACTACAGCAGGATGTGTCTCTCCCTCAGAAACATGTAATTTGGGCTATTTTTTCTGTAGTTTTCAAAAAACTGAGAATTGTGTTAATCCCTTTCACTATGTAAATTATTTGATGGTAGTACCTTTTTACATTGTTGGATTGAAAAAAATAATAGCACAAGGTAAGCATTGGTGCACGTAGCAAGATTGACATGATGCTTTTCGTTTTGTTTTGTTTTTTCTTTGCCCTGCTGCGGGTTAGAACCCAGGGCCCTGTATGTGTAGGCTGAACTACATCTTGTTTGGCTTAAACGGGTTTGAGCCCAAGTCTTTACGCTGAGCTGGGTACGTACTCAGCCCTTTGTTTTTTATTTTTGAGACACGGTCTTGGCTAAGTTGCCCAGCCTCTGCTCCAATTTGCAGTCCTCCTGACAGCCTCTCTGAGTTCTGGCAGTATAGATATGAGTAACCTGGTTCAGCTCTCATACATGTTTTAATGAAAAAATTGGTAAGCTTAGGGATAGAAGGTAATTCTGGTTTCAGGGATGGTTTGACTTTTCAGGAACAGTTGTCTGCTGCTCTATACCTTGAGTCATTGAAGTGGGCTCAGGTAAAGCCTACTGTGTTTAGAGTCTTAGTGCAGTCTCCTTAAATTGGAGGCAAATTCCTGAATTTCTTAGTGTCAGCTTTGAGCTACAGAAGATAAAAATGGGGCCTTGCGTATGCTGGAATGTGGCCAGATCTTTCCTCATTTTCAGATTGTGTTCATTGTGTTGATACTATAACTAGGAAATCTGAAAGGCTAAATTACTGGTACAAGCTTTCAGTGGTGCTAAGGGACAGATTTAAAACCTTGGTATTTAGATGCTCTGAATAAGTGATGGTGCTGTGTGAACATTGTTTTTTTTTTTTATTGTTGTTGAGTTCTTTTGTTGTTCCTTTTTGAAACAGGGATTCACTGTGCAGTTCCGGCTGGCCTTCAAAACCAAAGCGATCCTCATGCCTCGGTCTCCTGAGTGCTAGGATTACAGGCACGTGCCACCACATCCCGCCACATCTGGCTGTCCAGTTCTCTTGAATACATAGAGTTAGGATTGACTTAACTCTGCACTGTTTTCTGACATCAAGAACCAATTCTGCCACGCAGATGTCTCTTGGTGTCTTTCAGTTCAGTCGTGACACTGTCTGGAGTTAGCACAGACTCCACAGGTCCCGGCTTCTCTTTTTGAACCTGTGACCAGTAGTTGCAAATCCAGTAGCCACACTCAGCTTCGTCTTCAGGCTTTATCATTTGTTAGGCTGGCTCACAGAACTCAGGAATGCATTTTACATACTGTTAGCAGCTTATTGTACAGTGTTCCCGAGAATCAGTAACTGACAAGTTCAGAAAGATTCTGATTGAGCACAAGAAGAGCACTGTCCCTGTGGAGTTGAGGTTATGTCATCCTCCTGGCATAAAGATGTGTTTATCAACTTAGAGATTTTTGAACTTGAACCCTGTCATTTATGGATTTTTATGGAGGTTTCATTAGCCCAGACATTGATTACATCACTGGCTATTGATGATTGGCTTTGCAGCCCTTCTCCCCTCACCAGAGTTTGAGAGCTGAGGCTGAAAGTTTCATCCCTCAAATCATGCCTTGATTTTTCTGGTGACCAGCCCCTGTTTTGAAGATATGTAGGGATGTTCACAATCATCAGCCATCTCATTGGCAGTGAAGACACTTCATTTTGGAATTGGGAAATTTTTAGCTGTATTGCAGGAACTACAGGTGGAGAAAAAGACCAATTATGTATTTCTTATGCCACATTTGGTGACTGCTGAACTTTTTGATAAACTGTTAATCTAGAGCAGCTATACCGTTTCACAGTTTTCTGTAGCAATCTACAGAATTCCAAGTTTATGCACATCTTTACTAGCACTTGTTACTTTTTTATTACTAGCAATCCTAGTGAATATGCTTTTGGTTTGCATTTCCCTAATGTTTAGCTTCTTGTTCTTATTGGCTTTTTGTGTTTGAGTCATCTCCTTTGAAGTATCCCTTAAAATCTTTTGCTTTTGGTTATTTAAGTTACTTTCGTCTATGATGTGGAGTAGGGATAATGTTTTGTGTGTGGGTATTGTCTCAGCACTGTTGCTGTAAAGAAAAGGATAAATTTTTTCTTAGTATTTACTGCCTAAGTCTACTTATGAGCTGCCTTTCAGTATGAAACCTGTAAATTGAAGACTGGTGCAATATGGTACAGATTAATCTAGGGGCTAAGATTGCAATGTAAAACTACACTGGTCATGTTGCATAGTTCAAAGAAGTACTGTGCCACTGTGTTAAATACATAAATATCTTACGTAGACTTTGTGGACTCCATCACCACGACACCCTTATGAGGGAAAGATCCTATCTCCCACGCAGATCTAGTTGATTACACACCCCCAACATGACTCCTTTAGAGTCTGCTGTTGTGGATAAATGAGTAAGGTTTCTTCTTATAAAATCAGTTTCTCAGCTGGGGATTTAGCTCAGTGGCTTAAGCGCCTGCCGGGCAAACGGAGGTCGTGAGTAATCCCTGGTACCAAAAAAAAAAAAATTAGTTTCTCATTGTGCCTGTTTTTTCTATTGTTCTTTTGTGCAGTGTATTTAGTCATGGATTATATGTGATTTAAGGCTTTTATGTTCTGAGGTCATTGGATTATATTAGATCTTATGTTCCTTTGTAATATTTTCATTGTTTCTCAAGGAAGGATACTGGTTTAATGAATAATCATTGTAGTAACTAAGAAAACAAGAGTTAAATGTCTTTTATCTGACCTGCTTGGGACTAGAAGCTTTTTGAATTTTATGATGTTTGCATGTATAATTAGGTACTTCGGGTTGAAGTCTAAACATAGAATTATTTCATTTTATGTGCATCTTACACAGTTGAAGATAATTCTACAGTGTTGTAGTTGCGTGTTTTGACTGCTGCCCATGACGTGAAGTCAAGTATGAAATTTTCTTTTAAGGCCTCATGCTGCTGGACCTCAGGAAACTTGGAATTTTGGGTTAGGGATGCTCAACTTATACCACAAGATTGTGGTAAAACATGATTTTGAATCTGGTAAATTTTACTACAAGTGGGTTCTGATAAGCATTTTAAGTAATACTAACAAATACAAGAAATGAGAACACTACAGTAGTTTCACATGTAGCAAAATACTCAGTTTGTGTTCAAGTTAAGAAATGAAAGAGATCTAATGTTTTTTTTTTTTTCTCATTCCCCAGGGAACCAGGATTCCTGAGAAGGAAGGTGGTCTTTCTGTGACACTCAGCAATGGTTCCTGTTTAACATCCATTCTTGAAGTTGTCTTCACTGTGGGATGAGGTAGTAGGTTGTATAGTTTTAGGGTCACACCCACCACTGGGAGATAACTATACAATCTACTGTCTTTCCTAAGGTGATGGAAAAGTCTACATTGAGGTGGCCTTGTGGAAAGTCAACAACAACTGTACTGTGTTTAAGATAACTTGGTTTAAAAAGGCATTTGCTTATGGTATACAGATTACAGATGACAAAAGTCTTTGGGAACAGAGTGGAGAGACTGCTAATTGTCTCATTTTTGTGTTTTTTTAATTGACAGTGATGGTTTTACGTTGAAATTTTCTTTTGAGAGCAGTTGTTTTTCATTCCAGAAGAAAAGATTGCTCTATCAGAGTGAGGTAGTAGATTGTATAGTTGTGGGGTAGTGATTTTACCCTGTTCAGGAGATAACTATACAATCTATTGCCTTCCCTGAGGAGTGGACTTGCTGCATTATTTTGACATTTATCTAAATGGTGACTAAAATTCAGATGAATTGTGACTCTTATTGTGTTTATACCTCTGAGTTGTAAATTTCGTCTCCAAGTAGAATGCAATAGAAACTGTAACCTAAGTTTTACTTTCCATATGTGGTATATTTCAAATTTTTGAAATAAAAGCCAAAAAAAGGAGAAAGTACCTGCCAGGAAATATTAATCAATGACCAGTTCCTCTTGGAATTATGAGCCAGTCCACTTCCATATATATTCTGGTGACACATGTCCAGGTTGACATACTGCACAGTAAAGATGCATACCAACAAGAAGGTTTCAGGTGAATTGGAGTCTGACTGATTATTCCTACCATGGTTTTGGATGCTTGGGAGAATACAGGAAACACTGCTTCATTGCTGTGTAGATTTGGGTGGACTTTACTTGCCAGTCAAGGACAGGAGAAATGGGCTATGGGTTTTACTTTTGCTCACTGTAAGTTGATGAGGAAACTTGAAGCGGTCCTTCATTCACAAAGGGGGATCACCGGAACCTGTCAGGTGAAGTCCATGGTCTCCTCCTTTAAATGAGACAGATTTACTTAAATTTTAACACCCATGAAGGCCCACGTTTCAGCTTTCTCAGTGCCCAAACCATACAGACACTACAGCCATACAAGGCTGAAAGCTCCTAACGTTAGGTGCTTGTTTAAACTACATATTTTGGGATGCAAGAGAAAAGCAGCCAAATGTGGACATAAAGGAAAAGTCACCTCTTCCTAGATATCCCCATTTATTCTGAAACTTTTTTTTTTTTTTAAACTAGGAATTGAACTCAGGACCTTGGGCTTGCCAGGCAGGCACTGTTCCGCTGAGCTATATCCCCCGCTCAATCCTGATTGTTAATGTCTCAGAGTCATAGTACAATGCCATTGGCAGCAGGAGTTTTAACAGGAAATATGAAACTCTCCCTTGCGTAGGTCCAATCTAGGTTACTTATCTTAGGCCAAATTTGTTATACTTTATCCTTGACGTACAGATGGAGAATTCTTTGTTTTAAGCTGGACATAGGAACACTGGGGAAAACTGACATTCAGTGTCTTCTGGTGTGACAAAGAAAAGCAGAAATTGTGCAAAGTTCTTCAGCTTATCTTTATCAGTTTGGCAGTATGTATAAGCAACCCACCTTTTCTGACCATGTCTCTTCAACAGTGTTATTTTCCACTCTCCACTTGGAATCTTACATGGAGAAAATTTGTATCTTTCATCTATTATATATATCGAGCGCTTAACTAGCCAAGCAGAGTGAATAGAGCAAATTTTGAGAAACTTACATTTTATGAAATATGCATAGGATACCTTTATGGAGAGTGTAAAGTCCCTAAAAAAATTTTTTTTTTTTTATCGGTACCAGGGATTGAACTCATGACCATGCGCTTGCAAGGCAGTGCTTATGCCACTGAGCTAAATCCCCAGCCCAAAAATTTGTTTTTAATAGTGGCAAAACTGTTCAGAATTTGGTTCTTTTACTATAACTTACGGGTAGAAATCTAAAATATTTTCAGGGTCCAAAAAGGGATTGGATATGACTTGGAAACACCTGACCCATAAATGGGACAGACAGTAAGTTTGTTGATAAATGGCAAGCAGGATTTATATACAGTTTCAGCTAATCTTTCAGTTTCATCAAGAGACCGGAGATGTTAAGAAATCTTATACTTGAATTTTGGTAAATAAATGTTAAAAATCTATCTCCAGTAGATGGGCTGAGTATTATATTACTGGTTTGCATCCTCTGATATAACTGAATTACGTTCTTTTTCCTTTGTAATGAGGTTTGTTATTAAAACACTTCAGAGCCTTTGCCAAGGTCATATGCCCAATAACTTTCTGAAAGAATTCAAATTGGTTAAATTTGAAACAAAACTCAAATACGGCCTAACTTAATGGACTATTTTTGAAGTACATCTTCCAAGTAGAAGACCAGCAAGAATAAAGTGGGTTCCTAGGAAGAGGTAGTAGGTTGCATAGTTTTAGGGCAGGGATTTTGCCCACAAGGAGGTAACTATACGACCTGCTGCCTTTCTTAGGGCCTGGTTATTCCACGGTACCCTGTTTTCTTTGCTGCTTGGCTGTGGTGTAAGCTGAGTTCTGTTTGCATGTTTTCTTACACGTAACTGCAGGATTGCCAGAGCACTGTTTGCATTAGTGACATAAACAGCATGATGCCAATATAGGTGACAGTCAACTAATGAGATTTGAGGCTCTCAGAGTGTATTTAGTAGTTTACATAGCATGTTGGCTCACATTTATAATCCCCGTATGGGGAGTCTTGAGGCAGGCAGGCAGAATCTCCCACGAGTTTGAGGGCAGCCTCAGCTACATAGCCAGATCCTTTCTCAAGAATACTCCTATCACCCCCAAAAAGGTTATGTGTCTCACTTTGGTTCTCCAAGAGGCTTTTGGAGAAGTGGGTTTTGCTCAGTTTTCTTCTTCATGGGTGACCTAGAATCTGTTACTCCCCTTTGTAAGTTTCTGTGTTATGCCCCAAAGAAAACATTAAGTAAAACTTGAAATATTTTGCTCCTCATTGTGTTTGTAGCTACCTTACGAAATCACTGGGATTTTGTCCTCTGTATTTAAAATTTACAGCACTTTCTAGGGTGGTGTTGCATGGCATAAGAATCGATAATTGTGTTGAATGACTCATTGTGGTTTGTAACCCTGGATTGAGTCTGTTTGGTGCACACAAGTCTCTCCTAGTCCTTGAATAAAAGTAGTTAACTAGAGTAGTAATTATAATTTGCTAGATTTATAAATCTCTGCAATAAGAGGTTGTATTTTAAAACTTTTTAAAAAATTACTCCTCTTAGGGCTGGGGATTTAGCTCAGTGGCATAAGTGCCTGCCTTGCAAGTGGGTGGTTGTGAGTTCGATCCCTGGTACTGATAAACAAACAAAAAATACAAATAAAATTACTCTTCTTTGCAGAGTTAATAAAGAGCTGTTAAACTTAATTTCATTTTTCATTTGTAATTCATGATTGTACTGTCATTGACAGATGTGTATTAATAAAGTTAATTCAAGAAACATAAGTTTTGTGCATTTGTGTTACTTTGTACACAGAATTGCACGTTGTGGTTGTAGCATTTGCTGTATGAAGTAGGGTGCTAAGTCTGGGTACAGGGGGAGTAGCCCAGGGGTAGTTGTCAGTTGATGTAGTTGGATATGACTTCTCAGGCACTTTACAGGCCACATTCATTTAAAAATCAAAGGTTTAAAGATCTGTAGAATGTCAAAACTGCATTAATTCAATACATGTGAACAGAACAAAGACAAGTAAGATTGGGATCATTTTGATATCCACATTCCAGATTTTCTGAAAGTTTGTTATTTGTTATTGTATAATTTCTGTATCTGACCATTTTCCTCGTTTGTATTTGGGTCTTCATTTATTTAATTTTCATTTCTGATTCCCCCACCACCCACAAATTGTGTTTCCACTTTGGGGATCTCGAGGGGAAGCCTGGGAGAAGAATGGAGAGAGCCTTTATTTTTAGAATTGAGTATCTTAGCCCACAGTAATATATGCTGGTTAATTGACTTAATACAAGCATCTTTTGAATTCTAACTCCTTGTGGTTCTTAAATCCCATTTGTTTGAAACTAACAACTTGACTCTGAGTTGTTTTTTTTTTTTTTTCCCTGAGTACAGTTGTGGGCCCAGAGTCACAGCACTGAATTCCTAGTAACATCAGAAAGTAGTGGTGTAGATCACAAAGGTTTCAGAGAAATGTTAGGAGTAGCTCAGTGGTTCAGAAGATGAATGACCAGTAAGTAACCTAAAGTGAGTATAGTTTCTCTTCCTTCCTAGCAAGTGGTTTCATTGCCTTTGTCACAGCATGACTGCGGCTCCTAGGAAAAAGCAGAAGGCACATTTTTAATCAGTACACTCATTTAAAGGGTTTTCTCAGGTTCAAGGATGTAGCTTGGCGGCAGGTTGCTTGCCTGGCCTGTGCAGAGTCCTGTGTTCAGTCCCCAGTGCCATGCAAAGCAGTCTTTTCTCAGAAATAGCGCCTTGTGAATACATGCTGTGCATAAGTATTCAGACTAGGCTGCAAAGAGGCTGGGCCGAGTCCTGTCACAGCCACGAAGGCCATGGTTCAGGTGCCAATTTCCAGTAGGGGGCATTAGGAGGGAAACAGTGCTGTAGGGCAACCAGCAGGTGGCCACTAGGTGGCCTCAAGTGGGCGTGGTTCCTAACAGCTGGATGAGAAATTGTTAATAGAGTGAGGTTTAGAAAGCTAGGAGCGTGGAAAGGTGGCTGGTTAGTGGGAGTCTCCTACTCTGACCCAGTGTGTATTACCTGCAGCAAAGTGCTAGTCTGGAGCTGGAAATACTTGAACATTTTACCAATTTAACTTGGATTTGCAGCCCAGAAGTAAGCAGTTCTGTGTTCCTTGCCCCGTGTGCACAGCATTTCCTTTGCATCTGGCCTGACTTGTCTGTCCATCCCATTACTGTGACTTCAAGCATTTTGGGGAGTTGTATCAAACCTAGGGTGCACTAGTTTCCATGGGGCTTCTCAGCACTGGGGAGTGGTCTGAACTGGGCTTGGCCTTGCTGGCTGCCACTTTGTGATCGGGCGTTTGACTTGGTGTCCTTGGCACAGGCCTCCCGCACCACAGCGTGCTGTGTGCACTTCTCTAGAGTGAGTGTTGATCATCCTCCAGCCTTCAAACCATGGCAGCACCGCACCTTACTCTGCCCTCGGCTGCGCACACTTCAGGGATCCCTGGGTTTCCTAAAATGCCTGACATCTGGCACAGGGGCCTTCTGTGAATAGCTCACCAACTTGTACCTTCACAATTCTCACATATAATAGCTAAGCATCTGAGAGGGCAACGGTCCGCGTTGGCTCAACAGCTCGGTGTCAGAGCTGGGCTGGCTTCACTCACCTGTCCAAACCTTACAGTGATGTCCACAGCAGCTTGTCACAACTGCATCCCACAGGGAACCTACCTCCCAGCACCCTTTTGTATCTCGTAGGTCCGGTATGGTCCTGTCTATCCTTAAACCAAGAGCGAAGGCAGATTCTGTGAGCGTGAGGGTTCCTCACCCCCAAGGAACCGCAGCTAACACCTGGGTAGGCAGGTGCAGCGCCTGCCCCGGCACCTTGCTCTTAGCCTGTGCAGTCCTCAGAGGTCCCTGGTGTTTGCAGGCTCCGCTAAAGCACTTACATTCCAAAATTAGACCCTTGGGAAAGGAACACAGGTCTCCCACCTCTAACTCTGTACTCCAGCACACCCATCCTTGAGTAATTGCTCAGGGACGTTATCCCAAGTCTGCAGTCTCATTTCGTCCTATTTTAGTGTTCACTGGCCACACTTGTGGGAAAACAGTTCCCTGAGCATTTTCCTCTGGTCCACTGTGTAAACGTAATACTTTCAACACATGTACTACTTCACATTTGTGCAAATTCACTAAAATCATGTTTTAAAAAGCATCTGCTGTTAATTTCAGCAGGCAAAGATAACAATGTGGCCTTTACTGTCACATGTGCTTCCTTTTGTGGGACAGTAAACTAAACCTCTTAGCCAGTGAGAGGACTTCAAGGTAGGAAAACTGCCTTGTTATAACTGCCTCAGCACTTCAGTGGGTAGATTTACATTAAAAGGTGGTAGTTGAGGTTCCAGTTACTGGTTTCCCGTAGAAATGTCAGTTTGAGCACCAGACTACCTTCACAATTGAGAAATCTCAGTGCCTGCTTTGAGCATTAGGAAAAAAGTAAGAATTGTTTTCTGGTCCACGACTCTTAGTGTAACATGGAGAGACTTGTAGTGAGAGGAAATTAAATTTAGACCTCAGACTTAAAACCTAGTACCAGGCAGAGCATCACTGCACCTGTCTGGTCAGTGACCAGAGGACTGCCCCAGCCTTGGGCAACGTACCATGAAGGACTTGGGCTGGGCAGGAAAGTTATGTGCACGACTTTGCCTTGGAACTCAGTACAGCCCAGAGGAACCAGGCAGAAGCCAGAGGCCACAATCCCTAGGTCAGCGCTTGTCAGCGGAGCCTCTGGAACTGCCCTGGCACTATACCCCAGGGGACTTGAGTTCTGGGCTGTGTAACTGCCAGTTGCAATGTGGGCCAGTGGAATACACCTGAGACGCGAGGGTCACTGTAGCCATGAGACTCCTGTAACCCAGCTTTATATCTAGGGGGTCCAGAGAATGCTTCCACGGTCCCCAAACTTCGGGCAGGACAGTGCAAAGCAGGACTCCCATCTGCAGGGACGATGGTGAGTGGATGGTAGTCAGATGGGAAAATCAGCACACCATTCTTGGCCAAGGACTTCATTGGTGGACTGGTGCAGTCCTCCAGTGGAAAAATGCCAGTGGTCCCTGCCTGTACTGGAGTGCCCTTGGGCGTCCCTTGGGCCTGCTCAATGCCAGGTAGAGACCTGCAGTCTTAGACTACTGTTCTGGCAACATTACCTCTGACAAGTTGCCATGATCTTGGGCTGGAGAGAGCCTATAGTATTGGGAGCCTTTCAGCTGTCCCTGTCCTGGACTGAAGACTCGGTGCAGGGGCATTAGTGGCCCTCTAATGGATTTGCCCGCTTTGTTCTTTCAGCCACAGACAGCACCATGTGCCCGCTTTGTTCTTTCAGCCACAGACAGCACCATGTGGAGTGTGCTTGGGGGAGGGAAAGGAAGGTAGGTGTCCGGTTAGCACAGGAGCCTGGGGTCCGATCACTATCCAATTAAGTCCTGGAGCCAGGATCTCATGGTTCCTAATCACAGGCCAGTGATACCTGAGCCTTGCCCAGTTCTAGACAAAAGTCTGTGGGGACAGAGTTCCCCTTTTTGGCCTTTAATTCATTCTTAACAATTTGCCAACTGCAGATCTGTAACACACTTTGTGTGTTACTGACTGAGCTAAACCTCAATCCCTTTTTACTTATTTAATTTTTAACTTGGGAGTACAGGGTCTTGCTAAGTCACAAAGCTGCCCCAGGCTGGGCTCAAACCTGTGATCCTCCTGTTGAGATTACAGATGTGTACTACCATGCCCAGCTAATAGCTGTTTTTAAAGAAATTTAATTAAAAAAAAAATTCACAAGACAACCATTTACAAAAAAATGAGACATTATGGTAACCACTGTAGATCTGTTGTCTTGCTTTGAAATCTGTGTCACTTACATTGTTTTCTTCTGATTTGCTTTGTTCTGTTTTATGTTTAGTTTTACTCTTTTAAAAAAAAACAGGATTATTAGGTAAATGACAAATTGAAGTCACAAATTTGTAAATTCTGGGAAAGTGCACTAAAATAAAAAATTTTAAAAAATAAATTTAATGCAAGGTATCAGCAGAATAGATCAAGACAGTTCAAATGCAAGCTATTTGAAAATACAACTGGGGAAAAAAGTTTGTAGATACTTAGAATAGTATTAAAATAGCAAATATTAGGGTTTAAGAGAAATTCAAGAATGTCAAAAGGATAGGAAGCATTAAACGAGAAAATAGTCAAACCGAGGGAAGAATATATCCAGGTATTGGCAGATTAAAGGTCACACACCTACCCCAAGGCATATTATAATCAAGCTTTCAAAGACTGAAGCAAAGAAAATTCTGAAAGCAATAAGAAGAAACACTAGAGGTATACAACCAATTTCTTAGCAGAAATCGTACAGGCAAAGGAAGATCTACAAAGTGCTGAGGGAAAATAATAGGCAAATAAGAATACCATACCCAGGATGTACTCTCTATTATTTAGAAATGAGGGAGTTATAAAAACACTCCCTAACAAAAATTAAAACAATTTGCCACTACAAACCTGTCCTACAAAAACTGCTGAATAGTTCTTTAAATTGAAGCATACTAATGAAGAAACATCAGAAGATCACAGAAGAGAATCCAAATTCAGAATGCAATATTTTGAATGTGGTTTTCAAACGTTCTTTTATCATGAAGACTGAAAAACAGCCTAAAAGATTACCTTTACGTGAAGACATTGGCAATGTAGAAATATCAAAAAGATGAAAAATTTTAAATGGATAAGGCATGGAATGCAACTGGAACTTTCATTAGTATTGTCTTTTCCTATCTTTCCAATCACCATTAAGTTACCTCCACTTCAGTGTAGTTTGCTATAATCAAAAGACATTTTTTATATATATATAAAAGCCTCATGGTAACCACAAAGCAGAAGTAACACTGGACACACCAAAACTCAAAAAGGAATCAAAACACACTACAGTAACTCCCTGACATGAGTCACAATTCGTTTTAAGTCCAACGAAGTCTCACGTGGAAGACTTCCCCGTTCCCCTCCCCCAGACCCAGCTGTGAGTGTGCTTACTGACAAGCCACGCTGGCTGTCTAGAGGTGACTTCCCTAACCTGGCTTTCCGTTAATTAGCGAGTCTGGCTGAGGCGTGGACCTGCCTTCGTCAAAGTGGGCAGCCGATGATGGACCTGCCTTGTCTGTTAGCAGGGCCGTGGCTGAGCTCGCTGGGGCTAGGATATGAGACGGCATCTCCACTGAAGCCTGCATGACTCCTTTTTTCATCTCAGTTAGTTGGAATTCTGTAAATCTTGCTTACCTGTATGTTGAGATTTTTCTCATATTTGGAAACTCTTCTATTATGACTGGTATAAACAGATTTTTTATTCCATGTGTGCCATCTTCTGTTTTCTAATTCCAAATAACCTTAGTCTTCTTAGTATCATCTATTAGCTGTCAGGTGAATTTTTATTGTTATCTTACCATTTTTTAGGCTTCTCTGAGTAATTCATCATGAATTTTCATTTGGTCCTCAGTTTCTAAAATTCAGTAATTTCTGCTGTTTATATATTTTATAGGATTTTTGTCTCCAGGATTTGTTTGGCACATTTTTGTGGACTCTGTCTCTTTGGTAAATTTATTGGTCATGTTTTAAACCATTTTGGTCAGCTCTTTCAATTTTTTATTTATTTTTCCCATATTCACATCAGTCACTTTGCACGCTGAGTCTAACCTTGCAGGCTCACGTGTTTGAAATCACCAAGTGACCCTGAATGGGGTCATTCAGGGTGAAACTCAAGTCTTCTCTTATTCTCTTTGTGACAAATACACTTGTGATATATGTCACATAAGAGGTAGGTAAGAGGTGGGGGGAAACAAAGCTAGGTAAAATAAGGCAGAGGGAAGTGACCAGAGTAATGAGGTCAGAATGTTAAAAAGAGAAAAGAGAAGAAAGACTGAGAGCTGAAGACAGGAAAAATGCTTGAAAAGAAAAGTTTAAAAAGTAGAAAAATACAGGTAAAAATAGCATTCATATGTACTATGGCTGTGTCTAGAGGTCCCCTAAAGCTCCATGTGTTCATGGCTGGGCCTTTGCAGAGGTGGGTGGCTAGAGTGTGTGGTCCTGGGATTAAGGGTTTGGCATAGTTCTGGGTGCACTAAGGGTGGGCAACCCAGATAGAACGTAAGGAGACCAAAAGAAGATGCCGGTGTGAGTTTTAGGTTATGGTTCATGCTTCTTCCCATGGATGTTCTGGTGTCCACTACCATTAAAAAGGCTGTCCTCCTTCCTGTGGGTTAGGGTTCTACTTTTGCCAAGAATCAGTTGGACAGATGTGGCATCTATGCCTGGGCTTTCCGTTCTCCTGCACTGATCTCTGTGTCTGTCCTTCTGCCAAAACGGCGCTGCTCTCTACCACTGTACCTTCATAGTAAACCCTTACTTTATTCTTTTTTGAAATTGTTCCAGCTATTGAAATCCTATGATTTTTCCACTTTATTTTAAATTATTTTATTACTTTACCTTTCATTTTATTTTGGGGGATGGGATTTTTGCTATGTTGCCCAGACTATCCTTGAACTCATAGGCTCAAGTGATTCTCCTGTCTCAGCCTCCTGAGTAGCTAGGAGTATGGGCCTGCACCATCGTACCTGGATGCTTTGACACTTACATTTTAGAGCAAGCTTGTCTGTGTCTACCAAAACCTTCCTGGTACTTTGATAGGAACCGTGTTAAGCTCATGGATCACTTAACTTGTAATTGACATCTTCATTATGTTGAGTATTTTAGTTCACAATCATGGTATATCAGGACTGCACTGTTTTGTTTTAACATTATGACATCTTTCATTTTTAAACGTTCTTTTCACCATTTTAGGTTTCTGCAGTTCCATGTGAATTTTAGAGCCAACTTTTCTTTTCTGCAGAACTTTCTTATATTTTGATTAGAATTGTTTTAAATCTATAGAAAAATTTGGGGAGAATTGACATCTTAACACTTTTCTTGTGCATGACTAAGGTTTTTTTAAGTTCTTTAAAAATAACTAACTTGGGCCAGGGATTTAGCTCAGCAACATAAGCACCTGCCTGGCAAGCACAAAGCCATGAGTTCGATCCCTGGTTCCAAAAATAAAAAAATAAAAATAACTAACTCAGCAATATTTTGTAGTTGTTGAGTCTCACAAATCTTTTGTAATGTTTATCCCTCAGAATTCTATAATTATTAATATCTTTTAAAATACAATATTCTTATTTTTAAGCAAAAAATATGCCTTTTAAAGAGTTGATTTTTATAAATTGAATTTGTTTTTACCTTATTAAACTTAACCAATTTCTTTAGATCTTATTATTGGATTCTCTATATAAATGATCATGCCACTTGTGAACAAAACATTTACCTGTCTCTTTGTCTGCTATAATGTATTTCCTTACTTACGCCAATCCTACTAGATTCCAATACGGTGCTGCAGAGAAATACCGCCAGGCGTGGTGGGAGTGGATAGCCTTACGTTGTTTTAGATCTGGATTTCATTTAATGCGACACTGACTATAGATTTAACAAGCTGAGGATATTTTTCTATTCAAAGTTCACCAAAACTTCATAATAATCGGGAATGGCTTGGCATTTTTCCGGGTTTTTTTCCGTGTCTATTTAGATTGTCATTGTTTTGTGTTATATTGCTAACAGGTAGTGTGACGCTGAATGGTTACTCAGCGTGTAATGGGCATTACATTCCCATTGGTCACCACGTATTATCCTTTTCCAAAAAGTTCTTCTCTCAGGTCTTTTTTTTCCAGTCTCTATTTGTGTTTTGATGTCTGTGTTTTCTATTGAGCTGTCTTAAATTTATCAGTTCTTCATTGTGTCTTGCTGGTGAGTCTATTGGAAGAATTCTTCTCTGATACACTTTGCATTTCTAGGATTTCCTTTAGATTCTTTTTGGGAAAAGGTTTTCATGCTGATACTAAAATTCCCCAGTGTTCATGTTGCTTTCCACTAGATTCTAGTGAAAAAATTATTATTATTTTAAAGTTTCTTTTATGGTAACCACAATATCTAGACCATCTCTGGAGTCAGGGTTTTTCTATATTGATAGTGACTGCTGTAGACAGCCACTGCCTCATACTTACTTTCTTTTTCTTTCTTTCTTTTTCTTTTTTTTTTTGTATCGGGTACTGGGGATCGAACTCACAACCTTGTGTTTGTCAGACAGGCGCTGTGATGCTGAGCTCTATCGCTGGCACCTTGTACTTTCTGTAAGACCTGGAATATCCACTTTAGAGTTCTCTTAGTTCTCCCATCTGCCCCCAAACTTTAGCAGATTCGCGTTAGTACTAGACCAGAATCCTACCAGGCTGCTGTTTCCCCTCATTTTTAAAAGCGATCCCTGGGTATCTGTACCTAAGAGATACCAGCTCTGCTCTCCTGGCTCCAGTCTTTCTTGGGAAAACTGTGTAAAAACCTACAGAAACAGTTGCCTGGCGGCTCTAAGTTCTCAATTTCTTTGGGATTCCTGCAGATTCTGAGCTAGCCTACACTCAACCTTCAAAAATTCTTACCTGTAGGTAAAAACCCTTCCCTAAGCTGTCTTTCTGCTGTTCTGCCCTGGTAAAATAAATGGCATACCTTTTCCTTCAAGAAAGCCTGCCGTGTCTGGTGTTGTAACTTATAAGTTTTCTTGGGAACCACAGCTTTTTTTTTTTTTTTTTTAATTTTTTTTTTTTTTTGAACCACAGCTTTCTAAGGGCTAAACGTTTTGTTTTTTTAAAACAGGATGATATTGTAAATGATCAGACTTTAGTTTTGCTCTCGTTACGGAGGAAAGAAACTCTGCTGTGATATTACAGGACATTTTCCTGTGACCTGCACCTAACCAGAAACCCTCGGGGTCTCCTGAGTCCCGGCCCAGGAGTCTCATCACCTTCTGAGAAGCCCCCTCCCCTGGGCTTAAGCTGGGAGGAAGCTGACTGCTCCCCACCGCAGCCCCCAGGCGCCCTGATTCCACCACCAGGGAAGGTGGTGGGGCGGCGCTGCCACCTAGCGGTGCGCGGTCTCAGTACCTGCACCATGGGCTGAGATTCCCTGCCCTTCCGGCCTCCCGGCTTCCTCGGGAGATTGTTCTAGAACAATGGATGCGACTGAGTTCTGCAAAATGTACACTGGCTATTGCCAGTGCTATTGCTAACGATAAAGTCTTTCTCCGTGCGTGGATACCTACGGGACCGGCTCTTCCTCCCTTTGGGGACTCTGAAAGTGATCTGAGGGGGGAGTGGCCACCTCGGCAAGGCCTGCCCGCTGTCACAGACGGCTCCGAGGTCGGCGGCCCACTGTCTGGCCGACGCTCAGCTCGCCTGCTCCCCACCGCGCCGGCCCCCAGCAGCTGCAGCCTCGAGCCGCTGGTGCAGACGGCGGAAAGGCGTGCGCGAGCAGCCCTGGAGCCGCGGCGCACCCTGCGCACCCCGCGCACCCCGCTCCCCCAGTCTGTGGCGCGGTCTCCCTGCTGTGGAGCAGACGCAGCGGCTCTGGCCTCGGAGGACCCTCCACGGATTAAATGAGATGACCGGGAAAAGCAGGGCGCCCGGCCTGCGGCACGCTCCCGACGGCGGCCTGCTGTGGCTGGCCATGACGGCGCGGTCCGAGCGACACATCAGCCCCGCTCCACTTACCCAGACCGGTCCCACGCGTGGGCTCCGACTGCGTGGCGGCCTCCCGGGTTGTCTCCAGGAAAACACAGGTGATCCGCCATCACAGAAGGAAGATGGCCGGGGCACGGGGAGCTGGCTTCCCCCACGCCTGGGCTGTGTGTGAGGAGGGCAGCGTGGTGCAGGGGGACACACGGGGGAGCCACACGACTTCCGCCTGCGGTTCTGCTTCTCACCCCGAGGGGCGAACTCGGGCGCCCTCCCCGCTCTCGGTTCCACAGGGAGGCCGCGAGAGGACACGGGCCGGCGAGGCCTCTCCGCTGGAGGGAGGGGCAGTCGGGTGGCCCTGCTGCGGTCAGGGCTCCGGTGTGACCGGCCCTCTGGGGCCGGCTCTGCCGTGAGGGGAAGCCCCGGTCCTGCGGCCTCGGGCACCGGGAGCCGTGCGATTCGGGGTAAAGTCAGCAGCCGCGGCTCCCCGGCTCGGCGTTCAGAGCTAGCGAGGCACCGTCCCGTAGAAACACAATCGAGCCGCTTCTATAAACTTTCTGGTAGTCAATTAACAGGTAAAAAGAAGGCAGGTGAAAATAATGTTTAATATAGTTAACAAATACATACAGGAGAATAGTTTCCATATATCATCAACATTAAGACACAATGTTATTTTTATTCTTTTTCCACACTGCTTCCACAGTCCCAATACATTAAAAAGAAGCTTATTTAGGACCAGCCACTTCACCCTCGTAAGTGTTTAGAATGTTACTTATTTACTCTGTGGTACTAGGGATTGAACCCAGGCCCTCTGCCTTAAAGTACATCACCAGCCCTATGATAGTTATTTTTAATTTTGAGGAATAGTCTCACTAAGTCGCCCAATTGCCCAGACTGGGGTCCACCTTGAGATCCTCGCCTTCCCGGGGCCCCGGATCACAGGGCTGTGCCAATCTGCCTCGCTACGCATTTAGCGTGGAAGAGTAATTATGTGGCCAAGGGCCTCTGCGTCGGACAGAGCCATGCTGTGAAGAGCCATGCTGCCACCTGGTGGCGGCTCCTTCAAATAGCACCCCAGACCCTCAGGGAGAGCCCGACGACAGTTCACACCCTTGCTGCAAGGCAGAACGCGGGGCGCCACGGTTGTCTGCGGAACTCTGGGATTTAGAAGTGAGCAGTCCCTGGGAATCAGGGAGCTGCTCACAGACACGGCGATGGGCGGGCAAATGACCTGTTTGGAGCCATGGAATGAAAACACAGCTACCCTGAAGAGCACACACCCGCCCAGGCCACCAGCTTTTCTTTCCTAGACCCTAGATCATCCCAAAGTAGCTTTTGTTTTTACTAAGTAATGAATACATTTATACGGTTCAAACTCCAAAAGTAAGAGGTTTTCTGTCACCCTCCTGTGTCCCCTGCCACCAGGCATGGCAACACACACCTGCTTCTGGCTACTCAGAAGGCTGAGGCAGAAGCATCAAAATTTCAAGGCAAGCAGGAGCGATTTAACAGGAAGGGTCTGAACTGGGCAGCCCGAGGACCCCACTTTACAGGGACATTTTAGAGAGCAGATGTCTGTCTAAGCTTCACTAGGCCTGGTGTTTGTCCTTTGGGGAGGTACACACGATGGGCATCTTGTCTTTATCTTGAGGCCTGGTCTCCAACAGATGTGTCCTCGCTTACCGCTGAGACTTGTCCTGCTCTCCTGAAGATCTAGTCCTATCTGCCTGTCTGTAACCTTTCTGCCTAGTTGCACTGTCTGTGAGATTATCATCACCATAATCGTGATACAGAACATCTCCATCACCCAGGAAGTTGCCTTGTAGCCTTCAGCAGTTCATTTCTCTCAGTCCCACTTATGCCTGTGGCAGCTGCTGGTTTTCTACATTTACAATGTTACTTCTTCCAGAAAAACCATGTAAGCAGGGTAAATGCTCCTGAGGTGTTTTGCTCAGTGCATGGATTGTGATAAATGGTGCGTGAGAGACCACTGAACAGACTTTTGTGTTAGGGACAAGACTGGTTCCTTTGTCCTGGTGGGGCAGGCTGAGGTCATGGAAGATGCCAGCCCTGGCCAGAGGGGCCAGGGTTTTCCAGGGTTAGGGAGGGTTAGGGTTGGAGGGTGGCACACAGTGGTTGAGGTCCACAGGGTGGTCGGAATGAGCAGAGCAGGTGTGTAGATACGGTCAGACTCTTACAGAGGACACTGCACAGCCTGTCCTGCTGTCATCCTTAAGGCCTTCTCCTCTGTACTGAGGACAGCACAGGCCACTCGCAGATTCCTGCTGCCTGCTGACAGGCGTGATACGGATCAGGGCATTCACTCACCTTCTTGCATACGTGTATCCCAGCAATACTTTTTAAATTGTTAGTAGTGTTCTGTATTATGGATGTATTGCAGTTTATCTGTTCACTAGTTGATGGAAATTTGGGTTTTTCTAGTTTTGCACTATTAGAAATAATACTTCTGTGAATCTTCAAGTACAGTCTTCAGCTTTCATTTCCCCTAGGTACTATATATATCTAGAAATGGAGTTGACGGGTCATACAGTAAATGAGTATTTAACTTAATAAGGACTGTCTTCTACAGTAATGGTACCGTTTTGCATTTCCATTAGCAATTAGAGTCCTTGTTGCTTGGCACCATTACCAATTCTTGCTATCGCTGGTCTTTCTAATTTTAGTTGTTCTACTGGGTATGTAAAATTTCATTGTAGTCTAAATTTACTGATAATTATGTTGTCTGACTTCACATTTGTATATATTCTGTGAAGAGCCTGCCCAAATCTATCTTGTGTCCATTTTTAGATTACTTTCTCACTAGAAAGATAAAAGAGACTTTTGTGTTTTAGATGCAAGGTGTTTGTCCAGATACATGCTCTCCAAGTATCTTGTGCTTGTGGCTTGGCTATTTACTTTCTCATCAGTACTTAATGACAATCAAATACTTCCTGTTCTTAGCGTCACCACCATGGTGAAGAAAGTCTCCTGTTTTGGGCTGTGGCTGTTGTCTGGGGCTATGTCTTGCATTTACTGCTTCTTTTTCTCTTTGTTTCAAGGAATTTTCATATTTTTCAGTTTATTAATATAGTAATAGACTTTGTTTCCAGATATAAATTTATAATTTAAAAGACTGATAAAGTCATTGCCCAGAGACCATCAGGAACACCTCAATAGTCAAAGACACATTCATTCCTCGCTGCAAGGGAATGTGGGGGCATCTCGGGACAGTGCACGGAGGAGGGGTATTAGTAGCACAGGTCTGGGAACTGGAGGTGGTCATAGTGTCACCAGGTTCTGGGGTTCCTTAGACACTTTTTAGGGGCTCTTCTCAGATTCCTCATGTCTTGAACAAAGAATTGGACGAGACACATGAAAAGGTTAGTAAGGTTTTACATTTCTTAAAGGTGGGAAAAGAAGTATGTTTTGCCAAGTGAGAGCAGGCCACTGAGAGAACTCACGGTGGCCACAAGGTTAATAATGGAGGCCTTGCGTATGGCCCAAGCTTCAGGCTGATGTCAGATCAAGACTGTCCTATAAAAAATCTGCTTGAGCCAGCCCAGCTCCCACGAGCATGCAGGCTACCACTGGGACTCTCTCTTGGGTAACCAGTGCAGGCTGGAGAACCAGCCAGCCATGCCTTGGGGCAAGCTGCAAGTGTCTGGAGAAGCCTGCCCTGCACCCCACTGCCTCCTGCAGAACCTGGGTCCCCAGGAAAATGTCAAGATGAAGAAGCAAAAGACAACCTCTGGCCTTCAGCCCAAACAGAACAAGTCCAGGAGACATGGACATGGAGAAAAGTGGAAGCTGCACACCTGAAATTTCTGGGATGATGGCAACTGAAATAAACAAACTACTTACTCTATGGGGCTATAAAAAAAATTAGATCAGAAATAGTATCTCTGGTAAAAGAAGAAATAACAAATATAATAAAAGGGTTGCTGAGCATATCTAAAGAAGACATAGATTTTTTTAAAAAAGAGGAACATAGGAGAATGAGGGAAACCTTGAATGAACAATACAGAGAATTGGAATGCATGAAACAGACTCAAAGAGATATTTGAGAAATTAAAAGCTCAGTTGAAAGCTGGCAAAACTGCTTGAAAGAAACTGAAGACAGACTTTCAGACTTTGAAGACAGGATGGCAGCTAGCAATCATAAAAGGGAAGATCTCTTAAAAATAACAAGAAATCAGGAAATAACAATTCAATGACTGCAAGACGATGCAAAGAAAAATAATTTGACAATGATAGATGTCAGCAAAAAAGCAGGAGTCAACACAAATGACATAAAAAGACTATTTACAAAAGTAATAACAGATAACTTCCCAACCATAGGAAAAGGACCTGACATACAGATAAAGTGATGCATATAAAACTCCAAGTAGCCATAACCAAAATAAATCTAAACCCAGACACATAATAATCAAGGTCCCAGAAATTTAGCACAAGAACAAAATAATATTAAACGCTGTTAGAAAAAAGAACAGATCACCTATAAAGGAAAACCAATCAAAATCATGACAGACTTCTTAACACAAACCATCAAGTCAAGAAGAACTTGGAGTGAAGTATTTCAAATCCTGAAAGAAGACAACCTTTATCAGGACCTGGCCTAGATCCCCAATCTCCCAAATGAGTGCACAGCAAAGGCTTAAATAAATGAGACAAATCATATGATTTTAGGGCTCCAGGAGGATCAAAACCCTCTGCAGAGTTCGAGACTCTGGGGGCTAGGACAAGGAATGTCTCTGGCGGCCCGTATTTAGTACTCCAACAAGGGAGGGGCTAGAGTAGAAAACACAGGAAGCCTGAGCAGGACCTTGGGAGGGGTTCAAGGACCCCTCCAAGCAACAGACTATGTTAATTTAGGAGAACTATCCTAGGAGAAAGTCTCCAGGTGACTCTTGCTACAGGAGTGAAATGTCTGCAGCTACAGTCTCTATCTTGTTAATTGGGGTTAGAGCCAGGTGTTCTCACCTGTGTCCTATCTTGCCCTTTGCCCTACCTTGTCCTATCTTGCCTCTTTGCTATCAGATCAGCCATGCCCCAGCCATGTCACAGTCCTACATGTGTATTCAGCTTCAATGGCTCCAACAAATCTCCAACCTAGATTGATGTACCCTGACAAACTACCTTTAAAAATTAATGGAAAAATAAGATACTTTCATAACAAAGAACAACTGAAGGAATTCATGACCACCAAACCAAACCTACAAAGGGTACTGAAGGTTATTTTAGAGAGAGATGAAAATGACTCTAGTCTTGGGAACAGCAGCAGAATGGGATCACCAAGTGGGGCAGAGAATTAAATGGAGGGGGAAAGTAGGGAACCAATGGCAGGAAAAAAGCATAGCAGAGACGAACAAGTACATGTTAGCCATAACCATTAATGTAGATGGCCTCAATTCACCAATAAAAAGAAATACAGGCAGAGTGGATCAAGAAACAAGATCCATCAATATGTGGTATACAAGAAACACATTAACTTGAAAGGAAATTCATAGACTGAAAATCAAGAGAGAAAACAATGCTCCATGTGACAGGAACCAGAAAAAAGCAGGAGTAGCTTGCCCATCACCTGCAGAATGGAAAAGAAAGATATTGTATTTTTATACACTGGAAAGCTACTTAGCTATAAAGGAGGCTAACCATGAGGCTCTCGTAGGTAAATGAATGCAACTTGTTATCATGCTCTTGGGTGAAACGGTTCGGATGCACATAGGTGAATACCTTGTTATCTCCCTAGCTAAAAAAACTGAAGGAGTTAGTGGGATCCAAAATGTACAATAGATATTGTAAAAGTGAAAGGGGAGAAAACATCTAAAAAGGGAAGGTGGTAACCATTGTTAATTCCTTATTATTTTGTTTTAAAGTCCTGAAGCATTTTCATTGTTTTCTTTTGATTGGCTTTATTCTGTTTTGTTTGGTTTGATTTTATTATATCTGATGGCATGGGCAGCTATTGTGAAGACAAGATATATTATGGTAGTCATTGTTGATCTCCTATGATCTTGTCTTGAAGTCCTGTATCACTTTCACTATTTTATTTTGATTGGTTTTATTCTGTTCTATTTCATTTTATAGGTCTGATGGAATGGGCAGCTATTTTGAAGATAACAAGAGGCTTTATGGCAGCCATTGTTGATTTCCTATTATCTTCTTGTGAAATTCTGTATTGCTTTCACTGTTCTGTTCCAATAAGCTTTATTCTCTTTTGTTTTGTTTCATTCTCTTAAAAATAAAAAAAATTAAAAATCTTGATTTTGCACCACAAAAATGGAGGCACTATCTACCTTGTCCTAAATTCAGAAATCTTGGAACATATGTCCTGTGGATACGAGGAGGACACGAGCGATAAGGTACATGCAGGATAATGTTGTTTGCAAATATAGTTTTATGTCTTTCTTTGCAATTTGAATGACTTTTTTCTCTTACCTATAACTATGACTAGAATTTCCAGTAAAGTGATGAATAACACCAGGGAAAGCAGGCCCCCTGCCTTGCACCTGACCTCAGAGGGACGCCATTTAGTCTTTCATCCTGATGTCACTGAAGGAAGTATCTTGTAAGATCTTTTAAAATCTATGATAAGTGTATTGTGGCTTCACATATGGTGTAATCCTGGAGACTGTCCTATGTGTGTTCATGAAGAAATTGTATTTTACTATTATTAAGTGGAGTATTCTCTGTATGTTAGATTCAGTTGACTTATTATGTCACTGAAGCTCTTTATTTTACTTACTTTTTGTCAAGCTGTTATATTTATTATTAAGTCTCAACTATCATTATAAAACTATCTCATTTCCTTTCAATTTTGTCAGCTTTTACTTTGTGCACTTTTAGGGTCTGTTATTTAGGGCAGGAGTACTTATAAATCTTCTTGCTCTCTTAAACCTAGTATTAATATGTCATTTTTATGTTACAACCTTTTTTGCTTTCAAATTTATTTTGTCTGATACTTGTATAGCCACTGCAAATTTTTTTAGTATTTTCATGGAACATCTTTTTCCGTTCTTTTACTTTCAGCCTGTTAGTGTTAACCTCCATGTGAATCTCCTTTAGAGAATATATAGGTAGATTGTTTTTCTTTTAACCTATTCTACCTATTGCTGTCTTTTGAAGAGCTTATCTGTTTATATGTGAAGTCATTATTGAAAAGGAGTGACTTAGTTCTACCTTTATGTCATTTGTTCTCTGTTTTATTTTATTCATTTGTGTGGTACTAGAGATTGAACTTAGGGCCTTGTGTATGCTAGGCAAGCAACGTACCGCAGAACTTCTTCTCCAACCCTTTTCAATTTTTATTTTGAGACGAAGTCTTGCTGAGTTGCTCAGGCTGGCTCCCAACTTGCGATCATCCTGCTTAGCTTCTTGAGTAACTGGATTATGGCAGGTACCGCTAAGTTGGTACCAATGTAACTTCTATACTATGCAAGGACTCTGCCCTTGTTCTGCTTATGCCTTTTTAATATTTTTACTGTCACAACTTATATTTTGTATGAACAGTGCACCCAAAAATAGGTGATGATGATGATAATAATAATAATAATAATAATATGCTCCTATCCTTTAAATTGCATAGAAAATATTTTTTTTCTTGGTATATGCTTTCAGTACATAAAGATTACATTGCTTGTGGCAAGTTGGTACATGTATATGACACATTTTAATTCTTTTATTCTTCCTTCCTTACCCCCCTCCTTGCATTTCTTGGTTGCTTTCCCTTTTGCAAAAAAAAAAAAACACATATCCTTATGTGTTACTATTTTTATATTGTTATTTTTTTATACTTTGGGTTTCTCATATAGGAGAAATCATGCAATATTTAAATTTGTGTATTGTATCCGATTTATTTCACTTAATATTATGGCCTAAGGATACATCCATTTATCTGCAAATGACTCAAGTTTATTCTTATTTATGGCAGAGTAGTATTCCATTATGTCTAAATGTCACATGTTTTTTATCCATTCATTGATGGACAAATAGACGGCTTACAAGATTTAGCTATTATGGGGTGCATCGCAATAAGCATGAGTATGCATGTATTAAAGCAGAACTTGCCTTTTTCCCTCTGGAAAATGTTCCCAGCTCAGGCAAGCAACTCCTCAGGCAACCCCTACCTCAGGAACATGGACTTGTGCTTTCCTGCTAAGGGAGATACTTCAGGCAGTTCTCTCCTGGGAATCCCCTCCCTTAGAGGGCAATACTGGGTACCAACAGCGGTAAAACTAACAAGTGGGGTTGTGAGCGTCACTGCATCCTGAGATGCACTGGCTGTGTTTTCTGTCAAGGCTGAGACCATGTTAGCTGCCGGGATGACCGACTGCCTGTTCTCACTTCCGTATCTCTACTTGCTTGATGTTGCATATTGTATAAAAAGGGTCCTCTCCTTGGCTCAGGGCCCCACATGATTTTGAGCATTTCTAGTGGCTGGGATGGTGCACCATTAAAATCTTCCTGAAAAGTCCTTCCTGGTCTCTTCAGCTTCTTGGAAATTCCACAGAAGTATCACTGTAATTTGATTGCATTTAATGTTTTGGGGAAGATATCTAGAGTTGGAATAGCTGGGTTAAGTGAAATTTCTTGCTTTAGTTTTTTGAGGAATCTCTATGTTGATTTCCAGGGTGCTGATTTACTAGTTTATATTCCCATCAACAAAGCAAAGGGTTTCTTTTTCCTTGTAGCTTCATCAGCATTTGTGATTCCTTGATGATCACTGTTCTGGAGTAAAGCAGAAGCAGCTCAGTATGTTTTAACTTGGCATTTCTCTAATGGCCAGAGATGTTGAGCATCATTCATGTATTTATTGGTCAATTGTACTCCTTCTTCTGAGAAGTACCTATTTCAGATGCCCAGTTTTGGTTGGGTCTTTTATTTTGAGGAGTCTAATTTTTTTTGAGTTCTTTAGATATTTTAGACATTAGTCCTCTATACAAAGAATAACTGGCAAAAAGCTTTTCCTGTTCTGTAGATTGCATCTTCACTCTGTTGATATTTCCTTTGCTTTGTAGAAACTTTTGAATATGATCCCATTTGATGATTTTTTTGGTGCTATTTCTTGTGAAACTGGGGTAAAACTCTATGTTTGCAAGAGTTTTACCTATTTTATCTTCCAGCAGGTTGTGTTTCTGTTTTAACATTTAGTTCTTTGACCCATTTTAGTTTAATACATGGTGGGAGATAAAGACTCAGTCTTCTACATGTGGATAGCCAGTTTTCCCAGCACTATTTGTTAAAGAGGCTATCTTTCCTCTAGCATGTTTTCAAATCTTTTGTCAAAGATCAGATGATGGCTGAATATATCTATGTCCTCTATTATATTCCATGGATCCACATGTCTGTTTTTGTGCTAGTATAGTGCTTTTCTTGTTAATCACTGTAGCTCTGTAGTATAACTTGAAGTCTGGGCTTATGGTGCCTCTGGCTTTGCTGAGGTTGACCAGGATTGCTTTTTCTGTCCTGGGTCTCTCCTTGTTCCAGATGAATTGTAGGATTATTTTCTCTAGTTCTGTAAGAGATCCATTGGTATTTTTTTAAATCAGAATTGCATTAAATCTGTATACTGTATCAATTTTGGGATGATCATTTTGACAGTACTGTTTCTGTCTATCCAGGTCAAATCCTTTTTCTTTCTACTATAAGAAGTAAATATTAGAAAGATGGTTGCTTCTTCCTGTCATCATTTAAATCCTTTAACAAATTATTATCCTCAAAAACTAAAAACAGCTTTTTCAGATGTGGAGAAGGAGCAAGTTCCTGATAGCAGTGAGGAATGTCTGGAGCTGATCTGTCTGTAGAATAAGTATAGGTCACTGGGTGATGCTCCGTCCTTCTAGAGAATCTTTATGATAGCCTAGGGGCAAACTCCTCATCCAGATCTGAAGTGGCCCCTCTTCCTTTCTTCACCAAAGTACAGCAATTTCAGAACAAGAAACTGTGTAAGTGCCTCAGTGATCTATAGATTATCCTGGGTGACAGCCTCTGGAGGGCTGTGTCCATGCTCCGGAAAACTGGTTCCTCTGCTGACTCCCAGCGGCTCAGCTCCACTCTGGTCTCATTCCCTTTCTCTCTTAATTCTGTTTTCTGTGCTATTTCTGGATTTTTTTTGTACTGAAGGTTGAACTCATGGCCACTCTACCACTGAGCTCATATTTTGAGAGACAGGGTCCCAGGTAGGACCCAAAATTGTGATCTTCCTGCCTCAGTCTCCCTCAGTGCTGGGATTACAGGTGTGTACCATGTGCCCACTTCTGGGTCACTCTAATTGATCTACTTTCTTCTCTCTTCCAAGTGACATTTTCCTGCTTGCACCCTTTAATGGAAATTCTGAAATCCAGTTCTATTGGGTACCAGATAGTTTTATGTTCGTTCAATTATTCTTGAACTTTTAAAATGAGGTGAAGGTAAGTTTTTTGTGAACAATTTGATCCTTTATAGACCTGAAATGTTTTCTTTGTCAAGATAACGCCTCTCAGGCTGGCCTCAAACTTGTGGTGATCCTGTTGCCTTAGAAGTCCTGAGATTACAGGTGTGCACCGTGGCACCTGGCTTACAGGTCTGGTTTAAAGAGAACATGAGAACAAAGAACCACTGGGCCATAATTCTGCACCACTGCTGAGGCAAAATCCTTTTGTGCACTTTGCTCAATGCCAATATGAATTGTGAGAACTCTTAACATATCTGGGGTGAACAGGATTCTCAGTGGTTCTCTTCCAGATGTTCGGGAGTTTCTCACTTGTCAGTGCTGGTCAGCACTCAACTGATATTGGAGAAAGGGGAGCCTCTGCACGTCACTAGAGCTCTCTTTCCTGCTTTGTACTCTGTGCTTTTAACTCAGGCTGCCTTGGTCTCCCTAGATTCCTAGCTTCATCTAGACCCAAAGTGAACACCAGGGTCTACCTGAGTATTCCTGTTCAGTCCTGTGACCTGGAAACGTCTCCATCCAGGGAAGTTCAGGTCTCACCCAATTCATGACTCACAATGAGAAGTAACTGTTCTCACTGTGTTAATCTGCGATGTCTTTGTATCTGTTTAATATATTTGGTCCTTCTAAAAGTTGATTTAAGTGAAGGGGTAAACTAGTCCCTGGTGCTTTACTTTGAATAGAAGCAAATGGGAAGTAATTGAAGTACTACTTATGTCAAATCCCTACAAAAACAACGAGTGTCTCTTTGCAAAGATTTTGGTATGTTTCAGGGCTTTAAATTTTGTTACACACAATAAATGTGTGTAGTAGTAAAATAATTGTATTATAGTTACATGTCTTCAAGTTTAGTTTGCTCACATCTTCTTGTAAATGTTTTTTTAAAAAAATAATTTCAGAATCTTTTTTTTGAAAAACCCCAGCAGTACTGGCATTTTTAGAAGTTCACTTACACATGCTGCCATTTTAAATAGAGGGATGTAAAAGCACAAAGGTGAGTTAGCAGGACAGAGAACAAATAAACATCTACTTAAATCTGGTTTTTTAAAGGTAAACTAAAATGACAAAGACCACATAAGTTTAAAGTAGAGACTTAGTGCTTGCCAGGATTCTTTTTTTCATTAAGACTTAAATATATTTTATGAAAAAATAAAACAAAAATGTCGCAACAAAGAGAGTAATAGTATGCTGTGTATATTTTCAAAGGAGTTATTCAAGTACAAGACATTGACGAAAGATTGACAAAGAAGAAACAGAAGATAACAAAACTTTCTTTTCAATGAACTAAGACAAACCTGCTGCAGCAATGAGGATTCCATGCAGTCTTGTGGCCTCACCCGCATGACCTACTGGGTATTGTAGTTCCACACTCCAGTCAATTCTAGGTATTGTAGTCATCCCCCATCCTACCTCTACCCCAGGGCATCATGGGCCCTGGTGCTCCAAGTGCTGCTGTTGTCCTTGGGTGGATGGTGACTCCAGTCAATTCTGGGTATTGTAGTCATCCCCCACCCTACCTCTACCCCAGGGCATCATGGGCCCTGGTGCTCCAAGTGCTGCTGTTGTCCTTGGGTGGATGGTGACTGTTTTGGTGAGCGTGTCTGGGGAGAGTAGGGACCATCATCTGAAATCCCTCCTTGGGGAGGAGGATCAGGGAAGTTGGTGCGGGTGGGCAGAGGAGGCCTGGCTGTGGCAGAAGTTCCTCGATGCTGGTCCTGGGTGCAGAAGCACCTGTTCTGTGCTGTCCAGTGGGGATGGCAGCCCGGATCCTGGCCTGGAGGGGCTGTGGGGTGGGTGGCCTGCACACCTGGCTCCTCTCACCCCACCTGAGATTCAGGGAAGAAGTAGTACTTCCCGTGGGGCAGGGAATTCTGCGTCAGCAGCAGCAGCAGCAGCAGCAGCGAGTGGTCCCACTGGTGGAGGTGCACCTGGTGGGCATCTTTCGTATTATCCATGACTCCTGTGGCTGGGTGGCACCAATGTTGATTGTGGAGCCACAGCTCGACCCCAAAGAACCAGTTTTGCTGGCAAGGGTTTTCTTGGGCAGACATCTAAGCTGCACTAACCGTTCGGCGAGGGCCGGTGACTGTGGCGAGCACCCCAGAGGCCTGCAGAGCCTGGATGTGCAGCGAAGGGGTGGGCAGGGGCCAGGCACTCCTGGTGTCCACAGCACTAATGTCTGCTTTTGGGTATCTCCTTGGGGCAAGTGGACTGCAGCACGTTGGAATGGCACCCATGAGGTGAAGGAAATTGCCACAAGTTTGGAAACCTGTCTGCTGACTCCCTGCCTTCCAGGAAAGGGGGAAGGGCCTCTAGACTAATGTGCTTATTTTTAACTTTTCAGCAGGAAAACGTTGCAGTCATATCCAGAAGTAGCTGTGAAGTTCCATGGAGTTCCCTTAAGATTCGCTACTTATAAATGAATGACCTGGTTTCTTGCCCCCAAATCTGCAACCCCAGATTTGCATCTCTAGGAACTGACTCTTTTCCTGGGTCCTGCTTTAGTCCAGGCCCTCAGGTGAGTTCTGATCCACGTTTGCCCCTTCTGACTGAGTCAGTCTGAGCAAGTGACTTAACCTCTGGAATGACTGTGAATGCAGGACGAAGTAAAACCTGTTTGGCATTTGCCTGCTGAAGTATTTTAAGATGGATTGATCCCCAGATGCCATGTCATTTCATCCATAAATACTGCTGTGTACATTTTATGTGAATAAGGACTTTAAAATAAAGAAACTCAACATGCATCTGTAACTTTTTACAGTTCATTTATAATTCATCTTGTGACACTTTTATGTAAAACAAGGGATTTTGTAATCATTCAGGTAGTTGGACCTACTTCTTCATCCTTTAGGCTGTAACTGTTATATCTCTTGAATCTATGTAGTCACATATGGGTCTTGCTCTCCCAACCCCCACCACTTACCACACCCAATAAAATAACACTTCTTTAATATTTGTGCTTTCATTTTTACCATGCGCCTCAGAACACACCTTGTTATAGACACTTATCCTCCAGCAAAGCATGCCTGAGTTTTCTCAGGCAGAATTAGTACAGGGCATTTTATGCCTAAGTACTCTGGGGCTTGTGCAGAACATCTTGTCTTCTGGCTACCCCAATGGTTTGTGGTCCTTAGGCCATGGGGAGGAAAAATAAGAAGCCAACCCCCTCCTGTGACCCATCTAGCATGCAGGCTGGGAGACAAGAGCCAAAGTCCCCCTTTACCCCGTAAGTGACTGGCTGATCAGGAGAAACACAGGCTGAGATGATAGTTACTGAAATAAAATACAACATAATGCTTATAGTGTTTAGTGTTTCATTGACTTTGCTGGCCTAAAGCCAGTAGTCTGATCATTTCTTTACAGGATAACAATATGCAGTATGGCACTTATGGGGGATCTCCTTCTGAATGTGGTAGACATTAACTCCTTATTATCTAGTTTTGAAGTCCTGTATCATTTTCATTGTTCTGTTTGGTTCAGTTTTATTCTGTTTTATCTTTTTTGATTTTGTTGTATCTGATGGCACAGGCAGCTATTTCAAAGATAAGAAGATATATTATGGTAGCCATTTTGTATTTATTATTATCTTGTTTTGAAGTCATGCATTGAATTTGTTGTTTTGTTTTTATTGGTTCTATTCTGACCTGTTCTGTTTTGATTTTCCTATGTCTGATGGTATGTGCAGCTATTTTTAAGCCATTATTTTTAAGAGGCATTATGGTAGCCATTGTTGATTTCCTATTATCTTGTTTTGAAATACTGTATCACTTACACTGTTTTGTTTTGATTGGCTTTATTCTGTTTTATTTTGCTTGGCTTTATTCTCTTTAAAATAAAAAATTAAAAAATTTAAAAAATAAATGTTGGGGCCAGGGATTTAGCTCAGTGGCATAAGTGCCTGCCTTGTAAGGACGTGGTCATGAGTTTGATCCCCAGTACCAAAAAAAAAAAAAAAAAAAAAAGGCATTTATGGAATGCAGTCGTCATGCAAAATGTTGGTAACTCCTTTCTTCTGAAGAAATTCTCAGAGCCTTTAAAGTGTCAAGATAAAAATATATTTGAGAAATTTAGAAAACATACTTGGCTTTAAAAAACTATTTTTGGTCTGAAATTTGGTTAAGCAAAAGGTTTTCATTTGTTCTAACACACTAAGTGCATCTGGACAGGAGATTCCTGGGGAATGGTTGCCAACACAAGGTATGATGGAGTGTTACATGAAAGTAGAACTTAGACCGCTGTATAATTTCTCAAACCCAGTCTGTCTTGTTCAGACACTTTTGTGGATTTGTCAGAAACTTCTCACATTTTTGTTTCTAGTGCTTCTACTTGAAAATATTCAAAAGGATTGTTTTACCATCTAGTTATACATTAACAGCAGCTACTTCAGCCCTTGCCTTTTAGAGGTCCATTTCTGTATAGAAATTCTTCAAGGTTCCTCTCATCCCCCAAAGAACTCTCTCCTCTTTAAGACTGGACCAGGGCTTCTCGAATTCACAAAAACCTCCTGATCCTTTCAACCACAATGAAACTACATTGCCTGCTAGGCCCTTCCATTCCTGGTGTTAAGTCACTTCCTTCATAAATATGCTTAAAAAGTGTTTCATTTTGCTTTACGTGTTATTCTTAATATCGTTTGTGTAGTTCTTGATGTTTGGATCTGTGCCCAGACCTAGATATGATACCAAATTAGCCCTCTCTTCTAGGGCAAAAAAAGGCTTTTATTCATACACATACTTGTTCACTTTACTTATTGGAATTAACTGTTATTTGGGATTTAGAAGAGACAAACAGGAGTTGGTCTTGGTAGAGACACATGCTTCCACATCTTATATGTCTTTGTTCAGAGCAACAGTTTGTAGAGCTGATTAAATTTACATCATCAGAAATGGCTGCTCCAAGGAGGCAGATTCCAGACAAAGCCCTCATCACTGGGCACTGTGACGCTGGGTTCTGCTAGCTTTCATGCAGTATTTCAGCAGCAGTGACCACTATCCAGTTCAGCAGGGCTCCACACCAGCCCGGAAGTGCAAAGGCTGTGCCTGCTCATGTGGGCCACCCAGTGTTCACGTTTTCTTGATTGATTCAAAAGGTTTACACGCTGCATTTGACTGTTGTGTCTCTTAGTTCTCTTTATTCTGTGCCCCCCCCACTTTATTTTTTCTTGTTTTTCCTTTAAGGCTTCATATTTAAGAAAAATTGCAAACATTTCAATTCACCTCTCAGAACTTTTTTTTTGTTTTTTGGTACCGGGGATTGAACTCACGACTGTGCGCTTGCAGGGCAGGCGCTTATGCCGCCGAGCTAAATCCCCAGTCCCTAACTTTTCATTTCTTAATGAATGTTGTTTTTCCTGTATATCCACAATCTCATGACTGTACCTAACAATATTAACGATAATTCTCTAATGTCCTCTTATGTCTGGTTTCTACTGAACTGTCCTTTCTGTCCTTTCTAGTCCCCCTTTCTCATTCAGTTTTGCAAGCTGAGTTTATTAGAGGTTACATATGCACATAAGTTATCTGAGGAATGATTCCCCCCTTTTTTTTCACTCCTGGAGATTGAACTCAGAGCCTTCACAGAAGTTATATTCCGGGCCTTTTTTTTTTTTAAGATTTTGGGACAGGATTTCGCTAACTCACTAGGTTGTTCAGGCTGGGCCTGAGCATACCACGCTCCTGTCTCAGGCCCCCAGAGCGCTCAGATTATAGTCTTGTGCCATTATCCCTGGCTGGAAACATCTTAAGTATCTTTTACATAAGGAAAAATCTTCCCTCTCTTTCTCCTTTCTTGAAAAACCTCTCCATGAAATTGACCTGTACTAACAACTCATTCCTAAATTTTGAGGCCCATTTCAAATCTCAGGAATCTAATTTTGGATATGTGAGAGGAGGGTGAGGCTAGAGTCATGGAAGTAGACTCAAGGTGTGGCCTCCTTGGTTCAGTCTAACTGCAGCCTGCATTCTCTGGATTCCTCCAGTGCTTTTCCTGACATAGCAAAAGTAACTCCATTTTATTTCATTTTACTTTATTTTTCTTGGTAGCAGGACTCCATTTTAAAAGTCACTTAACCTCTAGATGAACACCACCTTTAAGCCCTTCCAGCTGACCATAAAACCCACAAAAGAACAAAGTTGTAACAAAGAACAGTCAAGCTGACCATGACCACATCTTGTGTGACAAACAGACCAGATGTGTGGAAAATATCTTGTGACATTCTTGTGAAATTCCAAGGGAAGTAATGTGGTTGCTATGGTGACCGAGTAACTTGTTAATGTATAAAAACTCCTGCAAACAAAGCCTCGAGGTTAGTGCCTTAGCTTTGCTGACCACCATCCGTCCGCAGGCTAATAAAACTTGCTTCAATTTGTTCTTAGCCTCTGTGAGCGTCTCTTGCAATTCTGCCGCAACACTTCTACTTTGGTTTTCTTAGACCCTGTCTTTTGACCTCAAGGGCAGAGGTGGATGGGTTCTTCTGTTTTTATTATGATGGGGTACTTTATTTCTCAGTATAAATGCTCAGTTGTAAGTGCTCTGAGGACTTTTTCTCTTAATGGATTCTGCACAGTGTCTTAACCCCATTGCTGGAAAGTGGACGCTTCTTCCTCAGCCACAGCTTGGGCCCAAGTGTGCTGCTGGCTCAGCTTCGTGGGCTCTATTTACAGAGCGCTGGTTAAGAACAGGCTGCATTAATGCTGTCTGCAACCTGCCTTTCTTATGCCTTCCATATTCTTACACCCTCTACTGAACTGGGAGGCCAGATAGCTAAGGGCATTCCTCCCAAGTGCTGCTCTCACGTCTCTTCATTCCCCAGACCTGCTTCTGCAACTTGGCTTTTCTCTAGCAAGAACACCCAGGAGAGCAGAAATACAGCCCTGGGCTTCCGACAAGGAATGAGTCCTGAAATCTCCTTGTAGCTCTTACAGGAGGGACCCTTCGTCTTTTCTTTTCCTGGAGGTTGTATTGTTGGTCTTAGGCAATGCCTATTCCTGATCTTAGAGGTGTGACCATGTTCCATTTATGACTAAGGCATACACTAAGTAGTTACCTGTGATCCTCACATCCTTGGGTTATAAAACAGAAATACAGGTTGTCCATGTGTATGTAACCATTGATTCCTAAAAAACTATAGGCTTTTGAGGAAAGAAGTGAGCTGCCCCCAAATCATGTGGCAAGCTGAAGAATCACAAAGGGGACATCTTTTCAGAGACAAGGTGACTGGTAGGTTACCATCATCTTGTGGGAAGCTTGTGATAGCCAATGGCCATTGGACACATTAGTTTTCTCTGTAGAGGTGGAGGATGCTGACCTACTGTCTATATGTCCACTGTTGTCCATAATGGATGTAGCTGGTTTTATAGGCCCAATGTTTTAGATATTTAAAGTGAGTTTTCTGTACAGATGCTTCTTGACTTACGAAAGTTAATGTCCTGATTAACCCACTGCAGGTTAAAAATTTTCTGAGTAGAAAATGCATCTAACATATCGACTTAACATCACAGCAACACAGTGTACTACAGAGTACCAATTATTAATCCTGTGATCCTGTGGCTGGCTACAAGCTGCATGCAGCATGTTACTGCTGCCCAGCAATATAAGAATGTCATGCATCATGTTGTAGAACCAGGAAAAGATAAAAATTCACAAAGTATGGTTTCTTTTGAATGAATGTACATTACTTTTGTACCATGGTAAAGCTAAAGAATAGTAAATTGAATCATCACAAGTTGGGGGCCATCTGTACTTAAAAACCAGATTATTCTTATGTCTGGGGTCCCTACTTATCTGAAAGTAAATCTCTCACACTAAATAACTTGTCAACTTGATGTAACTGAATTTTGAGTTAACATTTAATTACCAAATAAACAGTTGCTATGTTCATTATATTATGTTCATTATATCAATGTTCATTATGTTCATTATATCAATTACACAGAATATCTATGTCACTTTTGCTGAGTTCCTTTGGCAATAAATATGTTAAACACTGAATGTTTTGGGGAGAACATCTTGATATAATCATATGGTGGATATGTGTATATGCCTGGGTAAACTGAAAATGATGTTATCGGAGTATCACTAAGAGCTGTATCTTCTTCATTTGTTAAATTTGTACATTTTGAGAGAAAATATATGTATCACATATGCAAATCAGGATATTTTCCAAGGAAACAGTGGAATTCTTTCTTCTGTATGATTTATGATGTATGTTAGAGAAGCACTCTTAACCAAAAGTGGAACACTGGTTTGCATTTCCTATCCCTATTCTCCATTTTCTGTGGATCTGTAGCAGGCTCTGAACTTCACCCTGCCTGTGGCTAACATCTCGCAATATACTTTTTTCCCATCTTAGCTATTTCCCCATGAAAAAAAACTGATGAAATGGTACAGTGGTACCTCAGTTCATGAACTCAGTTCTCTCCATGATTCTGGTCACAAACTCAAATGGATGAGAACCACTGGTGTTCAAAGCCCCAAACTACTAATTTCAAGAAAGCTGCACTTTGCCAATTCATGATTTCTATTTAAAAGAACCCTTAGGCCACTGACCTAGAAATGCAGCAATAGCAAGAGGAGGGTCCAAGACTGGCTCCCACTTCCTCCATTGATGGGACTCAGGGACCAGACTGGCAGGAATGCCAGCGACGGAGTGAGACCCCACTAGGGCACACACATGATGGACAGTCTGGACTAGTGGCGTGGAAATGCTTGAAGTAGCAGTAACAAGATGAGCCAGCAAGTAGTAAGTTAGGTGAACCAGCCCTATGCTTGAGAACCAATACGCATGAAACAGAAGTGGGCAGGGCCGCCCCCTTTCCTTTTCTTTACTTTTCCCTCTTTTTTCTTTTCCTTTTTCTTCTTCAAATGGCTGAAGAGAATTCCAGCCACAGAAAACTAATCCTATCCCCCAAATCCAGAGACAAAGATCAGACCCAAACCTAGCACAAATCTATTTGCAATCATGGCTAGAATACACATTCTGGAATCGGACTTGGACCTGCCACAGAGCTGTGGATGCTAGAGAAATCTATTTCTACTTTTCTCAGGCTGATGGGTTTTCCTCTTGGCATTCAGCTGGGTCATACATTTTGTTTTTTGTTTTGTGTTTTTGTGTTGTTGCTGTCCCTTTTTCTTTTTGTTTTGCCCTGTTTTATTTTTCTTTCCATAACATTTGTTGTTTTTTTTTCTGTGTGGTTTGTTTCCTGTTTTTTTTCTTTTTTTCCTTTTATTTCTCTTTTCTACCTTCTTTCTCATTCATGATTTAGATATCTAAACCTTCTCTTTGTATTATTCTATTCATCCTCTTCCTCTCTTTCAACTATCTCACTTGATTTTATAAGACTTTCATGTCTACCTGCCTACACACCACTGGACCGTGTGCCTAAGGAGGAGCCAGACATCAGTGTTGATAAAGTTCTTTGGAGCTAAATAACACATTAACCTACTTAGGAGAAATACAATGGCTCAGAATGACTAACACACGCACAAGGGTTCAAATGGCCCAAATACAAGTTGTGCAAAATCTCAAATACATGTGCTGTTAGCTCAATATTCTTACTATGAAATCATGTCATTCAACATACTAAACACACACATGCACACAGGGTGTGCTAGTAAATACTTAATAAAGAATCCTCCAGGGTGAGGCAAGAAACCCTTAACTATTACTTCTCATGGTGTAACTATCTTAGCATGATTAATTTCACCTCCACACCTGATGCAACTGGACCCGGGGCCAGGAAAGAATGATAACCATTGGCAAAAATACTACCTACATCCTGAGCACACAGGCAGACCCTGGCTATCATTCAGACTTTTACAGAATTAAAAAAAAACTTAGCCACCCTGAATGTTGACATGTCATCCCTGCAAATGTATATACACATGGAGCATACACATGTATAACAAACCCACTGCCAATATGTACACAATGAACGCCCTACTGTCACAGACCCTACAAATGCACCACACAAATGATTTGTCTCGTGGACCACACAAAAAAGGTCCTTGTCCAAGCCCTCAATTTTATAATATATAGTACATAATTACTGTATACACACAATCTAAACGGCATTTGTTTTCCCAGTACAGTGTACCTCCAATATCTTCCAGAACACATACGTTATACATCCATGAACTCAGTTACACACACACACACACACACTACTGTACTTCTCAAATACGTAAGAACAAACACAAACACCCAAACCACATATTCAAGCAACATCATCAGAATCAAGGATTACATTCCAGAAAAAACACAAAGAGGAATGCTTGAGCCTCTTATCTACTCATGAACCTAAATCACACACACACCCACAAAACCCACAAATCCACACTCTAACTCAGATGTATACACACACCGAAAATAACCACAAGGGTTGTGTGTGTAAGGGCTGTGTTCAATGCCCAACACCAAAATACACAGATACAAACACATGTTACTACGCTGACTGATATAAACAAAATTCCCACACACAGAAACATTTTCCAGGATCTGAATATTTATATCCTCTAAAACACTACCATAGTCCACATCTCCAGGATATAACTACTCCATTCCTAAAACATTCCACAGACACAAATACCCCAGCAGTCTCCAAATGAATACCACTTGAATACTCCTAAAAACCTCATTTCCTACGAATAAAATCAGATAATTCATCCACCCAAAGATGAATTATATATATATTCATAGTCACCAAAATCTTCTTCGCACAACCATCTGACCATTTCTACAAAACACACGCGCGCGCGCGCACATATTTGGGAAATGCTGAATCATATGCAAACTCATTATACATGTTCCTCTCTCAGCTTCATTTATACTATTAACCAGCACACTACAAATTTCCAAATATCCTCAATATACTCCTATACTACCTGAATACACAAGATACACTCCAAAATACAATTAATTCCTCCATCCTCCAAGATTCAGAATCACACCAATTCCACACCACAATTACACATACTCATTTCACCGTCCCAAAACAGTAATCATAGACCTGCTCTCACACACTGAAGGGCACACAGACAAGTCCTGAAGAACAAGAAATCTATAGCCGCTGGGGATTTAGCTCAGCTGCATAAGCACCTATCTGGCAAGCGCAACGTTGTGAGTTCGATCCCCGGTACGGAAGAAAAAAAAAAAAGAATCTATAACCATACAGCTGGTCTTAAACACATATACAGTCCTCGTATATTTCCCACTGATATAAAATACAGGTATCCTGAACTTTCAGAAAAGAACAGTTTGAAACTTGCACATCCAAATAAAAGTAACTGCTTTTCCTCACACTGTCCATAGGCACGGACGCATTTTTCCCCCAAATTCATCATCTCATACACACACATGCAAAAACAGCATTCATGAGGGAGAAACTATAGATAAAATAGTCCAAAACCCAAACTACAAACACACCACCAACTGCCTGAGTAGACATGTGTAACACAACACCCTCCAAACTCAACCCACCCTACAGAGTTGGACAAAAACACTTAAACTTTCCCTTTATCCCAAACGTCCGCCCAGACACCATCGCCCACACGGGAATACAAACATCGGATTCTCGCCCAACAATTTAACACACATAGAATCCCAAACTATGAATTCATAGGCACACATTCCCAAAACACTCCAAATGTCACCTACAACCAATCACGCATACCCTATGAATTCCTGTAGTCCCCACAAGCCCATCGCATTTTCAGAAACCACCACCCACAATTCCTACTCCCAAAATCAAAACGTAAACTTCCTCCCATCCTCAAGTGCACACAAGGTCTCCCCAACAGAAACACCACACACACACACACACACACACACACACACGGAATCACGTGATAAAGTTTCCAGACATACTGAAAGCGTGGAACACAATTTAATTACTAATCCATAGGTGATCTTTACTGCAAACTCCTCTGCATCCGCTGATTCTGGTACAGCTCTCCGGCTGCCTTCCGCAGCCCCCAGCTGCCCAGCACCGCGCGTCCTCCGCTCGCGACGCCTGCGCAGCCGCTCGGCACACCGCGGAGGCTCCGGGCCTTGATTCCCGCGGGCTCACGCGGCGGCGCTCGCAGCCGCCCACATTTTAGGGCCTCGCGCTTCTTCTCCGGGCGTCGGGGGTGCTTTTTAGACCCACGCGCGGGGCCCCTCGGCGTCTCACCTGGAGGCGGAAGGGACGCGGACGGCACCGGGGCCCCTGTCAGGCCGCGCCGCAGCCCTCGCCTCGGTCACCGCAGGCCGGCGCGGAGAGGACGGCGGGGGACTGAGCGCTGCCCTCAGGACATGCAGATGTCCACAAGGCACAGGGAAGAACGCAGGCACGCACTGCGGGGAACAGAGCTCCTCTAACTCTAGTAACGGACTCTGCAACCGTCGCGCCCGCGGCCTCAACCCTTAGCCGCGGGCCTCTGCGCTTGCGCATGCGCGCGGCCCGAGCGGGCTTTTGAACTTCAAAGGGTAGAGCTCGAGGCGCGGGCCAGAGAGCCTGGCGCCCTTGGCGAGCGCATGCGCACCTTCGGAGCGCGAGCCTGTCGGCAGAAGGCAAAAAGCCCGAAGCGAGCGCGTGCGCATGCGCGTCTCCAGAACAGTGCCTTGGGAATTTACAAGGTTCCCGGAGCGCTAGCCTCGGGTCAGAGCGTGAGTGAACCTTTGCCGGAAGCTGGGAAATGGCCAGGGCTGAAGCCTCGGAAGGGAGATGGGGCCTGAACCTGCCTGCCCCTCACCTTCGAGCCACCTTAATTGAAGCACTCTAAGGCATTGATTCTAGAGCAAACAATGCTTATAGTGGGCCCCACCATTTTACCTGCTTTGGACTGTATTTCTTTCCACAAACAAAGGTGGCCATTTCTCCTAGTCTGTTGGAAAGTTCTGGTAAAGAATCCCGGAGCTGGGAAGCACTCTTTTAAGACATGATTTGTCCTGACTGCATTCCTGGTTTGTCTTAAGTTTGTTGTACTGACTGTATTTATTTCATGCACACAGCTCGCTCAATAAATGTTAAGTCACAAATACTTTCTTTGCAAAGCTGTGTTGAATCTTAAACCATGACAATCAGGTCAGTTTCAGCTGACATCACAGGTAAAACGAGAGTAATTTTACTTTCTCCTGTTTTGACATATAGCGAAGAATTTTAGTCGCTAATTAAAGAATAGAATCAACTCATAGACTTACATTTGCAATTTTCAAAAATCTATAACCAGATCCTCTTTCTGATAATTTGCAGGATTAATAACATTTCTCACTCCACAGGGTAACTTCAGACAGGCCTCCAATTGATCACTGCCATGATCCTCTCAGTGCACAAACTCTAAAGAGAAAAGGCACTTGCCCATGAAACATTACTATTCCATGAAACATAAGTGAATTATGTTTTATTCCATGAAACATATTATTATTCCGTGAAACATAAGTGAAAGAGTGTAAGTTTTCTGAAGCTAGTGGTCTATGAGCAGAGATTTTTTTTTTTCTCACATGTCAATGTTGATCCTGGGCTTTTCTTCAGGAAGGGTCAGAAGGCAGGGTCCAAAGAGCTCTTAGCTACCCATTTCCAAGCATGAGCAGTGTAATGATAGTTAATCTTGACTGTCATTTTCATTTGTTTGTGTCACCACCCCAGGAGATTAGTAAAGCAATTTCTGGGTGTGAGAGGAAGGGTTATAAGGGACCTATATTGGGTCCCTGGCCCCTTCCTCTCGCTTTCTGCTCTGTGCTTCCTGGATTTCATGCCACGTTCTCTGCCATGATGTTTCCCCCGAGAGCCAGCCAAACACATACTGAAACTTCTGAAACTGTGAGCCAAAATACAAATTTTCTTCTTACTTTCTCTGTGTATTTTGTCCCAGCAAAGGAAAGGTAAAAATACAGACATAATTTACAAATCATATTTGGGCTAATTCGATTGTACCCGCATCTGAGGTATGCAAATATTGGAAAAGAATACCATTCCACAATGCAATTTTTACATTATTGGTCTAGAAAAAAAATCCCACTCAAATCTTGTTTTAAAAGCCATGAAGGAAGAGCCTACACAGAGCTCTTACTGCCCTGCTCCAATCTTAGACCAGAATCTCTGACATCTAACACTAGTTGCCAAGGAACTGGGGTTTATACAGGAGCGTTCCAGGCATCCTGGGCATCGCAGAGTCTCCACCCTGCGCTCAGCCAGAGCCCCAGACAGTTCCTGCCTCACATAACAGGCCAGGCCTCTGCCCGGCTAAGCAGCAAGGCTGAATGGCTGCCTATTTGGCCTGGACACCCATGAAACACCGCCCATTGTCTGCGCCCTCACTGCACTTGTACAAATCTCCCCCATGTTAGTCTGAGGCAAATTTGTTTCTCCTCTGAGAATCACAACTGAAAGTCAGATCTGGGAGCCATGGGAGCCTCTACCCATAAGAAACCTGCCCCACAGATATCAGAACACACATCTGGTTACCAATGTCAATCCCCAACCGGAAGGAATCCACAACAGGAGCCTCAGAAACAAGGCCCCACACTTTCCCTGGTCCAGTTACCCAGCTTGTAGAGCTGTCACAGTCAGGGGACTACAGAAAGAGGCCCCCTTGAACTGTGTAACCTCCATAGAAAGTCACAAAGGGTGGCAGAGGAATGTAAGAATAAAGACTACTGACCTGGGAAGAAAACAGTGCTCTGAAAATACTCAGGAAATTTTTTCCTTCTCCATTTTTGGTATGTTTTTGATTTTTCACTATTTTTTTCTTTTGGTGCAATTTGGAGTTTTACCACCCATTTTATTGTCCTCCCCTTTAATATTACTTAGATTTATATGTTTGAATAGGTCTTCTTTTTACTCTTTCAACCCCTTCTTTTCTCACTTTCAGTCTTTTAACTTGTTCCTCTTTTTTTTTCTCATTTTCTTTTCCTCTAGTAAAACTAATAAAACTCTATTCTTTATTTTTCTCCTAGGTAGTCCTCTCAGTAGAGCTCTCACTGTCTAATGCCACTAATTTCCCTTTACTCCTTAGCAGGACCTCTTCAATCTTACCATATTATTCACATTTACCATTGCTTTATTTTTCATACTCTACTACTTTTATTCTTTTTTCTTCACACTACCACACCTGTATCACCTACCCTTACCAATCTAGAGGTAGTTAACTATACCTGCTTTATGGTAAGAGGGAGTAAATTACTGTATTGAGAGGATATTTACTGTATGTAGTTTTCTGATTTGTCTCAGACTTGTTATATAATTACAAAATCTTATACCTAGTGTTAAAGGTGACAAAGTATTAGTTATTGCAGTTTGTCATTTTCCAGTTGTGTTTCATACCGTGTTGTTATTACTGAATGTACTTAGCCAAGGTGACAGTACTGTTCTGATTAACTGATCCTCCTTTTATGCTGTGGTGGATTAACTAATGGTCAGCTTGTAACACTCAACTGAAATGAATCAGTGGCGCTGGGTGTGGAAGGCCCACCTGAGGACTGTTGTCAACAAGATAAAGGCAGAACTGGTGGGTACTGTTGATTCTGCCGGAGAAGCTGGCCATGCTGAGTTTCCTGCTGTGAACTCAGCTGTTCTCATCATCGGAGGAGCTCGCTGTCACCGAGGCTGACTGCAGTTCTATATGGGGGCGCTCTGGCCCTTACCTTGCACATCACGTTCTGGCTCCAGTGCGGATCCCTCAGCCTGCTCACACAGATGCTTCATCCTGCTGGCGCAGACTTTCTAGCTTCCACTGCTGCAGGAACATAGAGTCAACAGTGGCCAGGAGTGTGGGAGAAAAAGGGAAATTTGATTAATGCCAGTGGACCCCAAAGGAGTGATCGCCAAAGTCTAAGGCATTGACTAAGAGAGTTTGTCTTTTTATAGGGTGGTAAGCAGAAGTTAAAAAAAAGCAAATAACACAGCTGAAGGCCATGGTACAAAGAGTAGCATGTGGTGAGCACAGCTGTATGTAGCAAAGTAGTTTTTAGCCATTCACTGAAGTTTCAGTTTGCTGGCAAATCACATGATTTAACTCAGTTCCGTGGCAGAGAACAGAATGGCTACAGCTTTATTAAACAGAATGGATGCAGTTAGGTCAGGATTTCTGCTCTATCAACACTGACCTGTGGGCCTTCACATTGCAGATTCTTGATACAGACTTGCATGAGACATTGCCATGGGCTCTAGGCCTCCAGTTGAGCTTGTATGAGACACTGCCATGGCATCCAGGTTCTCATCTGGATTCTTTGGGTCTCTAGCATGTGGACAGATTTCCTGCACTTGACTTTTTTGAATATTATAAAATAATCCTATAAATTATGTGTCCTGTATTAAATCTATTCCCTTGTAAACCATTACTACAACATATGCCAATACCTAGGTTGTCCTGGGTCCATAAACAATACTACCAAAGAACTGAGTGGTAGGCCAAACAGATTGCAAGCTTTCATCTCTGATAAACAGAAGAGGAAGGTCCTGGAACAGACTCAAAGCCCAAAATCTAGCTATGGCTAAAAGACAGCTCTGAAAAGTTGTTATCACCTAAAGAGTTGTAAGGACATAATTATATGATTAGTAAAGGCACAGTTATAGGATAACAAACTTATAGACATGCTATAGCAAGTTAAAAATCAAATAATAGCCTCTGCGTATGCTCCTGCTACCTGTCACGTAAACACCTTGCTGAATTCAGTCAGCCTTGACTGGCTAGGTCCAGCTGCTTTTCTTCTGATAATGTGCTTGGTCAGTTTGACTATTCTCAGGTTATGTTTCCTTAATTAAGAAAATAAATTGCTTCTAGATGGCTTCAAGAACTTTGGTTGGGGTGAAGTAACCCAGTCAAAGGTCTAAACTCTGCTTGCTCCAATTGAAGCTCCCTCCCCTCATCCCTAGGATGTTCCTATATAATGGAAAAAAATTTCATTTTATGCAAACATATTTATAGATTTCCTGACAATATATGGCTTAATTCAATTCATGTAAACAATCATGTAATGCCTTGTACTTCCTGCTTATAAACTATATTTAAACTGGACCCCAAGTTGGCTCTTGGTTAGTGATTTTGATTTGGTCCCACTAGCCCACTATCATAATAAACATTTGCCTTCTAGATTCCTTGGTGCAAAAAGTCTTTCATTTGGTGTGATATTGGTTTTTCTGTAACACCATAAGCAACATATAAGCCTCAATGTTGAAAATAAACAAAAAAATATAAAATGAGAAAATGCAGAAGCAGGACAGAACCCAAGACACCCAGTTCACCCAAAGGAACCCCAGAGGCCATCGAGGTAGAAGAAATCAAAAGCTAACCAGTTTAGTTTTACCAGAATATGAAAAACTCTAGCAGACATAAGGTGTAAGCAAAGACTTTATAAACCAAACCTTGACCACTTAGGAAATTTTACAAAGAATCAATAATTGGAGTAACATCAAATTAAAAAGCTTTTACACAGCAAAGAAACCACCAACAGAGTGCAGGGACAACTCACAAAACAGGGAAAAAATTTACTAGCTACTTCTCAGACAAAGCACCAACATCTTGTATATAAAGACTGCAAAATAAAATTATATCCCTCAAATTTAAGGGCCCTGTTATAGATTAAAAACTGGTGGTCAACTTAACGCCAGCGGAATTAAATCACCATGCTGCTGAGCGTAGATGTTTCACCTGAGGAAAGTTGCCAGCATAAATAGGGATGTGGAGGAGTAGGAAAGCATTAGTGCGCTGAGGTGTTGTGGGTTCTCCTACGTGTTGCTGTTTGAGCCGCTGGTTCTCCTGGAGAAGCTCTGGTCCTCACATCGAGCATTGCTTCCTTGCTCCGGAGAGGAAGACGTGTGCCACTTGGTCTCCAGGATAAACTTGTGGGCTGGCTTCCTGGCATGTACTCAACTGTGCTTGTCATCAGAGGAGCTCGGGGTCTCTGTGTCACTGAGGATGGCTTTGGTGCTTTTCAGGACAACTCTGGTGTTTGTTGTGAGTGTGACTTCTCTGTGCCAGTGTAGAACCCTGAACCTACCAGCACAGCTCCTTCACCCCGCTGGCATAGACTACCTAGCTTCCACCACTGACCTCTGGGCCTTGCCAGCATGGATCCATAAAAGAGACTGGTGTGAGTCCTTCTTGTGGGCTCTAGACCTCCAGCTGGACTCCTGGGAGGCATTGTCATGAGCTCTCGGTCTTCATCTGGACTCATGTGGGACATTGCTGTGGGATTCAGGCCCTTGGCTGAATATTCTATGTCTTTAGTGTTGTGGATAGATTTCCTGCATTTTCTTGTGTTAACTCTAGGTGACCATCATAAAACAATATTATAAACTCCATGTCCTGATTCTAATTGTTCTCTTCACAACCCCTGACTACAACAGGCCCCAATCCCAAATCGGGCATATGAAATGAATAGGCACTTCTCAGATGATGAAGTACCAACAGAAAGTAAATATATGAAAAAATGTGCAACATCACTGCTCATTTGAGAAATGCAAATTAAAACATCACTGAGGTCCCATCTGACTCTACCAAGAATGGTTATCATCAAGAAATTAACCAATAACAAACGCTGGCAAAGCTGTGGGGGAAAAGCTCTTCTCTACTGTTGGTGAGACTGTAAACTGGTATAACTATTATGTAAATCAGTGTGGAGATTCCTCAAAATTCTAAAATGAAGAAGTTCCATTTGACCCAACTGTTCCCCAACTATCTTCCCAAAAGAGTTAAAAGCATTCTATCATAATGATATATGAATAGCCATATTTCTACCAGCAGAATTTATAATGGCTAAATCTTGGAAATGGCCCATATGCCCATAAAGTGATGAATGGATTAAAAATGTATTTAAATGCAATTAATATTACTCTGCCATAAGGACAAACTTGAGTTATTTGAAGGAAAATGGATGTACCTCAAGACCATAGTCTTAAGTGAAATAAATCAGACACCTGAGTTTGTCATTGTTTCTCTTATGAGAAACTGAAGTGGTAAATAAGGGGCATAGTGGAGGCCAGACACTGGGAATCAGGAAGAAAATGTTCGGATGTAAAGGGGAACAAGGGAGGAGAAAGGGGGCAGGTAATGAAGGGAAAAGGAAAGAAAGAGAATGGAAGGAAAACCATAGAAACAAAGTTTCGTAAATGTCAGGGGGAACAGGTTGAACAGAGAAGAGGGAAATAGAAAAAAATAAGAATTAAAATATATTCTGTGCAGATACAAACTCCCTATGATTAATGTGACCATTATGTGTGTCAATGTACCAATAAAGCTGATTTTGTTTTTTTTTAAGCACCGGGGATCGAACACACAACTTCATGCTTGCCACGCAGGCACTTATGCTGCTGAGCTAAATCCCCAGCCCCTAAAACTGATTTTTAAAAAGGCATGATTAAGTGGCCCTGAAGCAAAGCCAGCAGATTGCTATAGATGCTGGTTTCAAACAGGAGCCTAAAGAGAATTCTTTCTGTGGTCTGTCGGCCATTTCAGAACTTTGGAAATGTAATGGTCAATTCATCAGAAAGAAATAGCAGGTGAGTGTGGCTGACTTTCAGCGGCCCGCAGGAGAGAGACCCTGGTGTCTTGGGACCTGCAGTTGACTCAGGGTGCCAGGAGAACAAGGAGCTGCTCCCCTCTCTGGGGGGCGGCTGTGATCCTGCCTGCCTGTGGGCTGAGAATCAAACATCTCATGTTGTCCTGTTCCCCGTCCCATGTCCCCCACCTTCCCCCCCACCCTGCTTAGCAAGTGGGAGCCAGTGAGCTACACATATTTGTGAAAAGATTGGCTATGTTATTTAGTATGAGCTCCCCATATGCAAAGATATGGACAACCAAGAGACAATATGACAGATAGTGAAGATCTCTGGTTGTCTAGCTTTGAAATTTATGCTTTCTTATGTTCTGTCCTGTTCTGTTTTGTTGTTTAATTTTACCCCCTTTAAAATAAATTTTTTTAAAAAGGCATGATTAAAAAAAAGTTATGCTAATCAGTTGGGTTGACAGGCAGAGCAAGCCATAAGGACCATAATAACACTGTGAAATCCAAAAGGAAGGGATTTCTGTGCTGGGTCCTGTGGGTCACACTGTGTTTGCTTGGTGAATGGGGCCTTCCTAGCACAGGGGAGCCTAAGTGAGGCTATGATGCAGAAGGCACAGGTCCCAGCCGTGGGCCCGGTAGGTCTCTAAGAGCTGCTCCCTAAGCCACGAGGGGTACACGGCAAGCACTGGACCCCCGGACACAGCCTCATTCCACACTGTTCATCTTCTCTCCTTCCTAACCTGCCCATCGTTACCTAAATACATGGTCTGAATTTCACTGAGAAAGTACAGTGAGTTTTGAAATTAGTTGAGAGCCTATTTCAACAGAGGGACGCAGGGTGAGGTGAGGGAACAGAACAGGCCTAACTGAAGAGGAACTGAAGTCAGGAAGCATCAATAAAACCCTAGGCCTGGAGGCTGGGAAATCATTTAAAAGTTGGCTAGAGGAGCCCAGCGGTGATGCCGTCACTGTATTATCCCAAGGGCTCTTGAGTTCTCCTTGCCACCAGAGCTCTCCATGGAATGCCTCTCCCCGCCCTCCTCCCAGCCCCGCTGCCCCCGCCCCTCCCCCACGCAGAATGTCTGGACCCCAACACTCCAGCCCTGTTGACTCTCAAACCTTACCCACCTGCAGTTGGGCCTGAGTGAGCACCTGCCACAGACAGGTCGCCCTCTGGGTCCTTCCTTCTCTTTTCCCACGGTGGCAGCAGCTAGAGTGGATGTCAGGGTCCACATCTGTGGGGATGTTTTAGGAGGAGGTAAGCACAAAGGGGCGGGGACATCTTATCTAACTCCCTGACCGATCTTGAACTGTTGGGAATTTGAATTTGTCACTTCCCCTGTGGACTTTAAAAGAGACACCAAATGGGAAACAGGATTTTATTCTAGTTTGAGTGTACACTAGCTTAGCTGGTAAATTTAGAAAGGCTGATCAAAGGACCAAGGACAAGCTCCAGCTTTAACATTTGGTCATGGGGTTGATCTTCGGCGTGGGACTTGTGGGTGGGCACAAGGAGAACAAAGGCAGTTTGTCAAGATGTGACAGTTTTGTATCCTGGTGGCCCTACTCAGACATAACAGAATATTATGGGGAAAGAGGTGATAGCATTTTACTTACAGGGACAGCAGTTACTGCTCCACCCTGGGCACAGCTGGTTGAGCTGATGTAAAGAAAACCGGCCGGGGCTTCACCAAGGACAGCTCCACGGGGAGGGAGGCTGTGAGCCCTCAGGAGGCGGTGCCCCAGTGACACTCAGGAGGACCTATTTCAGGGCCCCTCAGGAGAAACGTGCTGGGTCAGGGAAGGGATGGGAGGAGGCAGATTTATCCAGTCTGGAAAGGGAGGGTGTCACTTCAACAGGGTTGACAGACAGTGATGGGTTGGGGTCATGGTGGGGACAAGGGGCAGCCTGAGTCCTCCGTCCTTCCTTCAGGCCCTGGGACTTGCGTGTCGCACTGCTCTGAGGGTCCGGCTGAGGTCTTCTTCGGAGGGCAGTGGGGAGGACGCTCTCAGAGGACTGCCCAGCGGGCTTCCGCTGGCCCCAGCCGTGCAGTGCGGTCCCTCGTGTGGGCGAGGCGGGTCACTCGCTGCCGCCGAGACCAGGCGCCTCCTCCCTCAGGGAAGGCTCCTCTCCCTGGCCATCAGCCAGCACGGGCTCGGCCTCCTGGGTGGCTCCGAACAGGCCTTCTTCAGAGGCTCTCGGTGCCGTCCGCTGTCCGTGGGGGCCCTGGGCCCTGGGCTGCTGGCGGGGACCCCGCGCCTCTCCCCGCCTGGCGCTCCGTGTGCAGCGCCTGTGCGCGGAGCTGGTCCCCACGGCCGGCCCTGGGCGGCTGCTGTCCCTGTTGAGAGGGCGGCCAGCAGCTCGCGGTCACGAGCTCCTTCGCTGCCCTGTTGGTGCTGGGCTAGGACAGGCGTGCTGGGTGTGGGGTGCCACGTTGGGGACCGTGCTCTCCTTGGGCAGAGTCCACATGAGGTTCTACTGGCCACGGATGGACTCCGGGCACCTGGCTCGTGGAGGGTCCGCGGGGCTCCTTCATTTCCAGGATTAGGACCCCAAGGAAAAGCGCCACAGACAGGACCCAGTTCCACAGCCACCCCTGACAAGCGGCAGCTGTGAAGTCCCCTGAGGACCCCCGGGAAGCCCCACACGCGGGCTCTTTCCGGTCCTGTGTGGAAACTCCTGTTTCCGCAAGGCCAGGTATTGAGGGAGCCCGTGGCCTGTCTTCCAGGCCTCCCACGGGAGCAGAGCCTCGGCTCAGGGCAGGGACCACTGATTACTGGGGACAGAACTGGTCAGGGTGAGCCCCCTGAGAGGGATGGACCCCTGCTGGGCTCACCTTCAGGGTCCTACAGGTGCCAGTGTGGGGAAAGATTCCCGCGTGGAATTCCAGGGTTTAGGAGCAGGAGGAAAAGGAAGCATCCCTTGGGGGCAGGGAACGCCCAGGAGCTGCTTTGGACAAGCGGGCTGGGGAATCTTACAACCGAAACAAGCTCCTGGCTGGAGGATCTGAATGGGGGAAGAGATGAAACTTCACTCTGGGCGTTTGCTAACTGCCAAACACCCCTGTTCACCCACCCTGAACTGATGAGGCTCGCCCTGTGACTCCCAGAGACAGTGATGGGGGAGGAAGGGCGCCTGCCCCTGCCGTGCCCTCCCCCACTCGCTCCTTCTTTCTCTCCACAGCTTCACCAGTGCTTTGGTCAGATATGGCCCTGAAGGCTCCTGTCGTCCCTTCTCCTCCTTGGGTCCTGCCCCCTCTGCTACCTGTCCCAGTCCCGACACACCAGCTGCCCTGGGATTCACCGCCACCCCCCTTTGGAAGTGTACCCCTTCCTCAGGGTCCCCCCCTGGTGCTTTCCCCTCTCCCTGGGATACCTGTGGTGGCAGGACAGGGAGGCTGTGGTCTGACTAGGGTTGGGCCCATCAACCTCACTGCCCAAGCCAGGCCCGCAGGGAGGCCAGCAGGGTCCCTGCTGACTCATGGCGTTGTCTGCAGTCAGGGCACACTCAGCGGGGGCGCCCCAGGGGTCCTGCAGAGGGGGGTGCAGCATCCTGCTCCCCTGCTGCTGAGCGCTCAGCCCCTGAGCACCTTCCCGCCTGCCCCAGCTGGGGGGAGCGTCTGTGCTGATGACCAGATGTGGCCTCGGGGCCTTCGTCCCCCAGCCATACCGCCAGTGTCCCCCACCATGCCTGGGGTGAACAAGGTTCCACCACCATACTGGGCCTGCGGGGAGGGCGGCCTGGCCACCGCGCAGCCCAAGGCCTCGCCAGACGACACCTGCAAGTCTCCGAGCCTCTACGAGAACTTCCGGCACTGGCAGCACTTCAAGGCCCTGCTCCGGAGACTCCTTCCCCTCACCCCTGATGTGGAGGCGGTGTCCTGCTTCCTCGTGTGCGTGCCCTCCCAGGGCCCCATGTGAGGGAGGTGACAGGAGGGGGGTGCAGAGGGACTGGCAGGAAGCACTGAGGGCAACGGAGCCGGGCTGGGTCGGAAGAGCGCCTCCTCCCAGGAGACCACTGCTCCCCTGTGACGCAGGGACGGTTCTTTGTCAGTAGTCATCACCGTGACGCCCAAGACTCAGGGCAGAAAAGGCTCCTGGTGTCACAGGAGGCCATTTGGGTTCGGGTCTCTGCCATGCCACGGTCCCTCCCCTTCTACTATCACCTTGCACCATAGACCTGTGGGTTTATGGCCCAGAAGCCACCACAGCTGTAGGAGCTACAGAACCTGACAGGGAAACTGACCCTTGTTCCCAGCCCTGTTTGGGGAACCTCGAGGGCAGAGTGTTGTGCCGGGCAGAGGTGACAGCGCGTGGGGTGTGCGGGGCGGGGTCAGCTGGGAAGGAGGCTGAGGTGGTGGCCGGCAGCTAACCCTGAGCAATCACAGGCCGGTGCTGCGGTCCCTGTCCCAGCGGCAGCTGAGCCTGAGCGCGGAGGACGGGCTGCGCGTGGGCGTGCAGGAATGGGACCGCACCAGCAACTACGAGCGCATGGTGTTCTACGAGCTGGCCGAAGAGTGAGTCGGGGACGGGCCGGACCTGCGTCCCCAGAGCGTGTGGACTGTGCAGCGGTGTTCAGTGGGGCATGTCACCCACACGGGGTCCGCAGGGTGTCCGCTGGCACGGGCCCACCCCTGGTCACCTTGGTCCTCTGCAGGCTGCCGCTTCCACCTGGAGGGCTGGGAGTTCTCAGTCTGGTGGTTGCAGGAGCTGTGGCCTCACTGATCGTGGCCTTCTTTCCAGCAGCGGGGGCTGAGTAAAATAGGACAAGTACCACCAGCTTCGTGCTGCTCCCCTGTTGACAAAGAAGGGGCCATTTCTGCCCACGAAAGGGACCAGGCTGTATGACCTGAGGTCCCAGAAGGGGGAGGAGAGGGGACAGCACGGTCAGCGGAAGACACCTCTCAGGCACCCAGAGGACACGTCCTTGCCATTGCTGCTTTTGCTCCACCTAATCTGTTCTCCTCAAACGCATACCCAGAGAAACAGGAGGACAGGCCACAGAGGACAGTAACCGATCTTCTCTGCTGGGCCCCACTTTCTCCTGGGCCCTGGTCTCACGGGGCCTCATTCCAAGACTCACAGTCCCAGCTCAGGAGACCTGGGTGGGTCGAGGATTCCTGGTGACCTCTGCCATAACTCACTTCCTGGCCGGGTCCTGGCGATTGGCTCCGGTTTGTGGCTGTGTGCAAGGCCAGGACAGGCCTGGAAGGGGTCACCTGAGGGCTCTGCAGGTCACCTTGGCCTAACTTGATCCCCTGAGGGTGATGAAGCGTGGGTCCAGAGCTGTGGTCCTGTCCTGGGGTCAGCGTTCTCTCAGGACTAGACCAGTGTAGCCAGGCCGCTGCTCCCCATCCTGCCCAGCGGCTCAGCCTGGGCCTCTCCATACCCCAGGTTCATGGAGTTTGAAGCTGCTGAAGAGATGGAAGATTCTAGATTGCAGATGATGGGGGCACTCCGGGGATGTCCACTTCCTGTCCCACTGAGGCCAGATTCTCCAAGGCCCACAGTTCTTCAAGTTGTCCAGCAGCCAGGTAGGGCTTCCATCTCATTGGGTCCCACAGCAGAAGCCAGAGGGGCAGGGGGAAGCTGTAGCCCCACATCTGTTTGGTTTTCAATCCAGGTGGGGCATTGGCTTTTGAGAGCAGAACATCCCCCCTGGCCTGGGGTTCCTGAATCCCTCAGTCCTGAGGTCTTGAACTGGGTGCTGATCAGACCTGCAAGATCCAAACCACCATCTGCCCAGGACTTGGGTGGGGACAGTGGCTGACCTTTTGGTGGCTCCCGTGTGTCTTCCATGTGGCTGTCTCCACAGTCCACCTCACACAGTCTTCCTCATGGGTTCTGAGGCCAGGCTGTCCTGGCCCTCCTGGGTGACATTATATCCCTGAGCCCTGCTCTCCCCAGTGGGAGCCCCCATCCACACACCACTCCCCTCCCCCATTTCAGTGCGTGACCCCAGGAAGACAGACTCCAAGGCACAGGCTGCCCGCCCGCCAGCACGCAAACGGCAGCTGTCCCAGGAGACCAAGGGGCCTGGTGACATCCCCGCTGATGCCGTGAGGGAATACATAGACACCATGGACTGGCTGGAGGACCATCACCTCTTGGCCACAGGGGAGCCTGAAGAAAACCAGGAAGAGGCGCAGCAGCAGGAAGAGGACGAGATGTACCCAGACCCGGGTCTCTGGAGTTACTGTGATGAGCTCTGCTCCCAGGAAGACTTTGTCT